>PYDT01001593.1:0-26001 GCA_004837865.1 Musa balbisiana
CTTGCATTTGGAATATTGAATACACCTTAATTCTGAGTTTCGTGTTTACTTTTACCTCTCCCCAAACACATGTCAGAGCCGGGGCAACCCCAATCGGATTGAATTGGATGACAGTTTCTCAGTCCGAATCTGTAAACGAAAATTTTGATCACTCCACATCGCAGTATACAGGCCTCTAATTCCTTAAGGGTTATCTAAAAGATTCGCGATATAACTAAGGAAAACTTTCAATCCACACCTGAGTCACTGACATGCCGAGTTTGATGTATCCCATTTGATATCTCGTACCGAGAATCACCAATTCCACCCCGCATTGTTCACAAAATTTCGTCTTCTTTTTCCGCTCCATCACTCGATAATTTTCCAAACCACCAAATTCCACTTTTAGGGGCCCAGAGGATTTCTTTCACAAAACAATCCATCTTTTTCCTGGTTTAATTGGTCTTAATATGAAACGTATAGGGCTTGTCCACCTCCTCCAACTATCCTCTCCCTTAGGTAAAATTTTTGGCCCAGCCTTGATTTGTTGAGGAGAAACTAGTCCAAATTCGAATTTGTTATCTTTATTACCGGTCAATCATAGAATAGAATTCTGATTCATTCAGATCAAGCTTCCCTTCCTATTAATCTGGAAGTTCTTCTTCTCAGATACAGAATGATCCGTTCTAGAGCTAAGATCGTAGTTTCTCTCGAACGAGCAATCGCAAAAGACCTCTGGAGCATCTTCTGGGTTTTAGATACTCTTCCTCCAATGATCGTAGCACCAAGTACTTCTTGACGAGCTCTAATATGATCAGAATTGCTAAGTCAGTCTCTCTTGTAACATCTGAGCACACCAATCCTCTAGAGCCCAAACTTCATTTCCCCTACTTCGTTTGTCCCCCGTGGCTTGCCCTTCCTCTAAGGGTTGTTGTGTACAAGTGCGTAAATGTCCACTAAACGTCCATGGAATTTTTATCATCAACGTGATGAATTAATTTTAAAATATAGTACTTTCCTATTAGAACCGGTTGTTCAAAAGGATTTCCGGTTCTTCCATCAAATATTCTGTGCTTTTTTTCCCGGATATTCGGGTTCAAATACCATGGATTTTTTGTTTGCTTACTGGCTTCATATATGCGGAAACAGCTAGTTTTTCCCCTCGAAGCCTCTTGCTCATAGCTCTCATCAAAAGTGCTATCTATAATGTCTCTTTAGCAATCCCGCGCTAACACCGGCGAGCATTCAAATTGTCCCACATTCATTCGTGATGGTACTCCTAATGGTTTGAAGACATATCACCAGGTGTTCCATCTTGCAACGAGGGCATATCTTGTCTAGGCAAAATTTTGAAATATACCCTTATTCCCCCATGTCTTCCCCAGCTACTTTACACCTACTTTGATTCCTTTCTGTGACAAATATACACGAATCATTTCGATTCAACAGGACCCCCTTTTTTCCGGATCCATCTCACCTCCAATAACGCGAGCGACCTCTTCCGCCGATAGGTAGTTTTAAAGAAATTTCGTTTGCAGTGGTACCTGAATTCCAAGTATGGCTCTATAATCGATCCTCTGGAGCATACGACGATGCGTATTTTTGTTTTTTTTTTTTTTTTTTTTTTTTTTTTTGTGTTTTTGCTGTCTGAGGTGTTATTACCTACTAACATCTCACCACACCTGTTTCTACCCAAGATCCCAGCATCACACTCCATTTTCTGTCTAAATTGCGGAGTAAATGAGCCTCTAGATGTGGTAATTTTCCTTATGATTCTTTCAGGTCCTTGCTTTTCACATGATAGAATTTCATATTTCGGTTGAAAAGAGTATACAATAGTCTTCATATACCAGACGTTCGCTAAGTATACTGCGTCTTCATAATTGAACCTTCCCATGGCATATAAGCTACTAATACGTTTTTTCCTAAAGCATTTCCCCCCCACTGTAGCCGCACCGTCCGCTAGATTTTCCCTTTTAAATGCATTTAACCTTACCCCCCGCGGAACCTGAGGTTTTTGATGCATACAAGTATTTTTTGTTGGAACGTTGATAGATAACTAATTGATACTTATCTATAGTAGTGTCCCATTACTTGATAAAATGAAGCTTGTGAGGGTCAGTATAAATGGATCTTCCCTCGTTTTCGCTATAGCGGAACCCCAATCTAGAGCCGTTTGGCGTTCCAGTCCATTCCAACAATGCACCTCTCGGACGAGAAGCCGAACTGCTTGGCTCTGCATATGATAACTCATTAAGCCTCGATTCGCATCATATGTCGATAAAGGAATGAGGGAAGCTTCCACTAGAAAAAATATTGGAATGGAAAAATACTTCTAAGATGATCTTTCCCATGCATAGTCAGGAACCTGACGGTATCGGCTGGAACAACCTTTCTTCCTGAATCCCCCCGATTCAAGGCCAAAGAATTGTCCTGCTGCTACCATATATATTCATCTCTATTTGGTGATAAATAAACTATCTTTGCCTCTTTTGATCTTTCAGATATTTCATAAAATGGACTCTCTATATATCCCCAATGACCAATCTCACAGAATGGCTAAGGATCCCATAAGTCCAACATTGATTCCTTCGGACGTGCATTTGGACAAATACGTCCATAGTGGCTAGATTGATATCTCGTATCCGAAAACTACAGTTCGCCCCGTCAATCCTCCATGACCCACATCTCAATTTTCGCCCATGAACGATTTGTGTCAATGGATTAGTCGATCAAAAAATTTGAGTGAGATAAAGGAGTAGGCCAAAAAAAAAAAAACGATCTAAGTGGTGTTAATGAAGTTGAAGTTACCAAATTTTGAGGAGTCCGGTACAATTTTGCAGAATTGCTCCGAAATAGTTCCTCGAACCGCATTTTCTAAAGAACACGAGCCAGTCCGAATGATCTGTAACAGATCCGCTATAGAAAGAATTCCGTTTATTTTTCAAGGGATTCAATCGTCAAGTGTACCCATTCCAAATTAATTCCGACCGATCAAAATGATCCGCAGCAGCCAATACATCTCGTGGTAATAAAAATGTATGGTTCTAGGTATATCAAGATTCAGTCTCCGGTCATATTCGTTCGACCAATCCTTCCAATTCACATCTTTGTTGCAAAAATTTCTTTTGTAATCTTTACATAAAGACTCAGAAAATACCGGATCCCCGCCTACACAAGCAAAATTGTGATAAAATTCCAAAATAGCATTTTCTTTGCCAACTTTTTTTTCGCCTTATCATTCGGGAAGACAAGAAAATTTCAGGGTAACAAAACCATTACTAGCATTCTCTTAGATTCGAACCCATAGTGATGATAGATTAGAATAGATATTTTTGTTTCCTTACTACACGGGCCCATATCCTTGCTTTTCTATAATTTCGAATTCAGATCTTCTCCCAATCTGATATATTGTGCGGTATAACAGAAAATTCCGTTATGGTCCAATCTGAACGCGTAGAGTAAAATACCCGGACTTTTGCAATATTTGATGTTCACAATTCTGTATCTTCCATTTTACTAGAAAGGTTCCCAGGGAAATTAATAGGGAATGTTTCCAATTAATAAAAACGGTTGTTCTTGCAATCTTACCGGATTTTCCAAATTAATCCCGGCGGGTACCATATAATTCAGAAGAATATGTGAGTGCTTCATACACAGCATCTCTTTCGTTTAGCAAAGGGTTCTACCAATTGATATCTTTCCACAAATAATTTAAATTCAATTTCTTGATCTGTATCTTCAATTCTGGAAACTTATGACATTCCTTATTGCCGTCAAGCCCGCATTAATGAACCTACCCACACTCCCTCATATGGATCTGACTAATCCAGTATTGTGGACATTCCCTCCTTTTCCTCATTCCGGAGCATCTTATCTTAGTTTCCTGTTTATTTAAAAATCCCCCCTTATAGCTCATATTTATCGGAACCATACGGATCGTCTAGCATGATGGAATGTATATTCTGTTTACTGATCACATGAAATTTTAGCCAACCCCTATATGTATTTCATACTATGACGGAAATGACAGATGAATGAAGAGCAGTTTCGACGCAAGTTCGAATTTCGACAGGTACAAAGGGAAATGGATTGATAAAGCATTCCCCGGAAAATTCCTGTCACTTACACTTATGGAGTCTTATATGAATATACAAATTGATTCCATTTCTACCTATTATTATGAGTCATTCTTACCTATTATTCTGATTATACATCACCTAATGATTTATGATATACCCGATCCGATTGATTGGTAACCAAAAAAATCCAATGGATTAGGATGAAATTGAATCTCTAGGAATAGATAAATAAAGACCGGACAATATAGAGTTTTTCCCTTTTTGCATACTTAATTTTATTTGAGTTTCATTCATGTTCACAAAAAATTTCGAATTATTTTTTGCTAGTAGAATTATAGAATAGAGTGAATTGCGTAATAGGAGTCTATTTATTAAGTGCCATGCCAATAGAGCTATCTTACTGTCCGCATTCACATCTTTTCTCGTAATTGCACGTTGGGGCACAGAAGTCAGGTCGCACTATATCATAATTTCTATTTTTTTTCTATTGCATAAGAAAATGAAAAAAGAGGCATGAACGATTCTCTATAGATTGGGTATTACATAGAGCGGTATCTGGTACAATTCTGTTTTGCGGTTTACATATACCATATATATTGTTATAGTTATCTTGTTTAATTGAAATTGAAAAAGTTGATATTGACATAATTGATACTGATTAGTCCATAAATCAATTTGATTTGTTATGATGCCATTAGTGAACGCAACAATTTGAGATACAAATTGAATAACCTTTCACTAATCAAACACCAAAAACAATAGTTAATTGTTCCAATGTGCCCTTAATTTTTAAGTCTTGACCATAAATCATTTTTTTATCTTATTTGGATTCGATTGGTTTTGCGACATGCCAAGTGTAGGCGGGGACTGCACATCCTTTTCCCCAGTCAAACTGGGTGTCGCCTGATCAACAAAAAACTTGGGATTTCTTATTCTGCTGATTAACTCGCACGAATTCTGTCCCCGGAGAAGGAGAGGCCAAAAGGATAAGCTTCGATACTTTATTTTAAGATCTGTAGTTCTATAAGAAATTCAATTTTTTTTTAAGAAGTCATTTTTTTCTCACTCAATCCGGGCTTTTGGTTGGGCCAACCGGTTACACATAGGGAAAGTAAGCCTTACTATTAATCGATTATGATTTTAATATGATATGATTGGTTCGGCATTTATTGTTATAAGTAAATAAATAAATTAAATAAATAAGAGTTAAATAGAAGACATAATAGTTAAAGTAAATTCTGGGATTTCCAACTACGAAAGTAGAGGTCCGGAAATCTTTTATCCAAGGTTCCTAAAGGACACTCCATTTTTTCTACTATGATTGAAGAAGGATTGTACAAAGACTAATCAAGAATTCCTAATTAGCTTACACCTACCACCGTTGTGTCTACTGACTCTGTCCTGGATTCGATTGATAGGCTGATGGGGAATCAATAATTAGCAAGTGTGAAAGGACGAAGATACTTTTTTATCCAGAATCACGAGAGTCTCTGAGTACTCAAACATTCATCATGATAGCTAGTTGGTCGGCTCTTATGGTAAAGAGTAAAGTACAGTTGAAGAAACAAAAAATTTTCTTTGCCCGTGTAGGATAGGGGGATTACGAAAAAAAGACAAGAATGTATGTAAATACTGTTGATGGTTGTCTCCCATTCCTTCAACAAAAAAACATAAGGCTTAGAGCTCAAATAGGAAATAGGTATCGATAGATAGTTTATCTATCTTGATGGTATATTTTGATGTCTTTTGCTTTTAAAGGGTAAACAACCAATTTCCTAGTACTCCTACATGTTCATTGGTATAGTAGTATGCCTTTTCTATTTCATTTTTCGAGAAAAGGGTGTGTGTATTGTCTTATGCTTAATTCGTTCCCGATTCTACCAGAATCTTATAATCTTGTTACGGTAGATTCATTGGTTGGTTCATCATAGCCTTAAGTTAGTCAATTCATTTTGACTCTGTGCCATTGTCCACCTATGAATTATTGATCATAATGGAATAATTCCTTCATAGAGATAGGACCATATTTATAGGATATAGTAATCTCGCTTTGGCTGCTTTAATGGTAGTCTTTTACATTTTCCTCTCACGCGTAGTATGGGGAAGGAGTGACTCTAGTGGTACTACGATCGAGTAATCGATTAGAGTAATTAATTCTATCAATGGTTTAATTGATCGTTTGCAAAGCTTTAAAAAAAGAATGTCTCTGTTTCAAAATTATCCTGAAATACAGTAAGAATAAGAAATACCATAGAATAATCACACATTCGATCAAAGAATGATGATTACTATAGTTTATTTCGAAAACCTTAAATCTACCAGATAGGAAATTTTTTCCAACGACTTCTTCCTAAATATTCTATTTTGATAACAACCTCTTACCACATTATGGATATTCAAAAAGAACAAATCTGAAATTTATGGTTTTTTTTCTTTTTTTCTTTATTTGTTTCCCTCTTCTTACTTTTACTGTTTCTAAGAAAGAAGCGTTCCGCTATTTCTAATTATATTAGATTAACGACATACATATTTCTATTGGAATGACTAGTTGTTGTCCAAGAGGTTCACACATAATAAGATTAGATCTTTCCTTCCTTTGAGACGATCCACATATCGCGCATGTCAACCTTTTTTTAGACTCTAGATATTTTTTATTGCTTTTTTTGACTCTCTCTTTTCCATTTTTAAGCATACAAAATTGGAAGGTCTACTCTATTGAATCTACTCTGTTTCAAATCTAAGAAGTTATCATGTAATAGAACTCCCAGATCATCTGTTAATGGATCAAGCAATGACTTCTTGAGATGGGAAATCTAAAAAAGAAAAGATTCCTTTTCTTTGGTTTCGTTCTTTATCTTTTTGTTTATTATCTTTAATTTATAGTCGAATATGCCCTACTATTTTTGTCTTGCTCTTGATTCCTTGATAATCTCGGACCCATACTAGTAGATAAAATTCTAATAAAACCCGGAATAGAAGAGTTGGCCTTCCATTATTTGAATTGAGCGAACCACACAAGTAACATGTAGCCCAAAAATATAGAATTGTACTGTTTATTATTTTGATGGTACTATTTAGATATACATCTAATCTATGTACATACATATTGTATATTTACCTGATATAGGCTTTCTCTATATAAAGCCTACCTCTGTTAGACAGTACACTTTCTATGAAAAATCATAATAGGGATATAAATGACTGATACCATACTATCTCGGCTCAGATACTACTATCGCAATACTATTATCTCAGATAACTTATGGTCCGACAGATTCTTCATTTAAACGTGGAGTTTGAATCCGTTCTTTTTCATTTATTTCAATCATTGCTAAGACCTAATAAATCAATTTTACGTCAAATTAATCATTTTGACTGACTGTTTTTACAGTAATGATAAGTAAAAATGCAGTAGGAACTAGAATGACTTGCAGTAGCAATAATGCGAGATATTTACTTCCAAATCTCATTGTTTTTTTACTACTTCGCAATAACTCGGGTCTAATCCCATAGATGAGAACTTTGATTCCCTTTAATTCCATGGATGAATTGCCTCCTGAGCTACTGAATCGGATCAATATTATGAATACATATCTGATCTACAAGATCGATTCATCGTCGAGAATTGATAGTAACATAGGAAGATCCTTTGATCCATACTAATCTGAAATGGGACTCCTGATCCAAGAAGAATACCAATTGCCTTTGCACCTTTTCCACTTTTTCTTTTCTATAAATAACCCTAACCGCTTCCCTATATACTCCTCCTCGTTATACATACAGACAATATGTACATACAATTATGAGGATTATATGACTGGACTTCTACCCCCACCAGAATCACACACAGATCCAAAGAGTAAGAAGTGATGGAAAAGGACGGGGTTAAAGTATAAAAGATCTAATTAAATTCCAACAAATTTAATAAAAAGGGAACGTGCTTGGCGTTATTTATTTGATTCGTATCTCTTCTTCGATGGACTGGAAGGCATACATCAAAAATTTAAGTGGGCATTTAAATGGAATGAGATAGATTGTTTCCATTAGTCTTGAGGAGAAACAAACAAAGTCGAAGCTAAAAGGGTTGTCGTTTAACCTACAAGATACTCTGTCGAGGTAAGTTATGTTAAGTTCAGTATTATTGTTCATAAACGAATACAATTTGCGTATGTACTCTGGTAAAAAAGACACTCTATTTCATTTCATTTATCAAGAAAATCGAAAATAAATCAGACGAGTATCTCTTAAAATACTAAATATAGGATACCAACCGAGTGTACGAATCTATTATATGTTATGTCCCCTCTCCGTATCACTCGGCACAGTGGAATAAATGAAATTCCGTATTGGTCTGATGACTAAATGCGAAATGAAAAACAAAAGAAATAGGATCTCATGGGATAGCTTCCTTCTCCCTGTCTCCTTTTTCACGAAAATAGAGAAATTCATTTCGCCATTCATCGGTCGGGGATCCTAGTCGGGACTAGACGGGGGCTCGAACCCGCCAGCTTCCGCCTTGACAGGCGGTGCTCTGACCAATCTTGCACTACCCCAAACTCCAGCGTATCTGATGATGGTAGAACATATTCTTCATGGGTTTCAGAAAAACATTTTCTTCGTCGCGTTGGTAACAAGTAGACAACGAATGCTATACTAACTGATATCATATAGCACGATATCATTACATACATGACACATAGATTGGACTATAGTGAAAGTGCACGGATTACTATTAACCTGTGTTATTTTTTTTTATTGCCAAAAATGGATATCACCATTCTTGTAGAAAAACCGATTTTTGCCTTCATAATCTTTGCTTTGATTAAGTATTATGAATCCTATATCGTTAGAAGAAAAAATCATAACGAATGAGAAAAACATGGATAGAGCACAACAATACTCTTCTCTTTTACTGTCATTATTTTTGTTTCTGGGGACAAATGGTTATATCATTGGTTAATCATATTCATGGAGCGGCGAATTTTTGGGCCGAGCTGTGATTGAACTAGCGTAGACAATATCGCAAACCGAATTTACAAGTCCGTCCCCATTAACCGCTCGGGCCTCGGGGGGGGGACCCAGGAGAATTCCTTCAGGCTTATTGATCTCCATATCAACTTCCCTTTTTCGTAGTACCCCCCCCCGGGGAAGTCCCGAATCCCGCTGCCTTTCCTTGACAAGAAGATTGTCCTGAACCACCGCGACTATAGGGGCCATATCCGCCCAACGTTCAATCATACTATGATGGATAGTTATAGTATTTTTTGAATTGGCATGATAATCTAATGATATGCACTAGATCTGAACCCTCTTTTCCTACTTTTTATTTTATGATTCCATGAATTTTGTTTTGGATTTGAATGGTTCATGAATGAACCCTCCCATACTATTTTTATAGCGAAAGGAGGTACAGGACCCGTCAGTTCAGGCAGGTGATTGGTCCACCGAACCGAAAAGGGGGTAGACCCCACTTTAATTTCTTTTCTCTTCATTTTAACTCATTAATTTTAACTACTCCTTGCTCGTTCATTGTTTCAGAATAAAATAGCCCTATCCTCTCTCCCACCGTAAGTCATAAAATTTACAAACAAACGATAGAAATTTTCCTTTTTTTCTTTTTGTATTTTTTTATAAGAATTCGGTTCAGGGTACGAATACCCTCACACATGATTCAGAAAAGCTTCGATCTATGTCGATGTCAATTGTACATGTATCAACATGTTGAAATCTTGTTTGTTGATGGGTCAGTAAAGGTACAAGCGTGGGGTCGGTTCTTGAAACCAATTCACTGCATATTTTTACAAAAAAAAATAAAAAATTTGCCCACTTATTTACTTTGGGGGTAAATCAAATTGATGCTGCTAATGACTGATGTACGTTATTATGTGCATATATGTATATATCATGTACATAATTCTGCGTAGACTCATACTGGAAAAAGTGCTATACATTTCTGATCGAATAAAACAAGCCCTTTTAATCTCAGTGGGTAGAGTAACGCCATGGTAAGCGTAAAGTCATTTCGGTTCAATCGATCAGGGGCTTTTCCACTTAAACTAAATTTTTAGTCTTTGTTTTTCGGTGGAGAAAGAGATTTCTTTTTATTTCTAAAAAGAAAAGGTACCCCCAATTATAATGACTTCTGTTATTACGAGTTATAGTTAAAAAGTGACACATTACTTATGATTAGTATCATATTATTAGTCAGAAATAATATGAATAATTTGTAGTTATTATAACTGGCTACTCTGTACTGACAAGTATCCTCTTCATTGTCGAATTATTCAAATTTTTGTTTTGGGGCCAGGAATATTCTAGATGTCCAATCGCTATTTATGAATCGCCGAAACCAAAGGATTCTTACTTCATACGTTGCGGTTTTATAAACCCATGCATCCAAATTCTAAATCAATAAAAAGTAGTTGACCTAACCCATTGATGACGACTCTATCGTCAGTCTGATATTTAAATTGCGATAGAGATGAATTGTACAGCGGATTTTTTAGGTCCTTAACCACGCAAGTCAGATTTGTCGATATTTCCGATTTAATGAATCTTCTGCTTACCGAATGCTCCATGGGAAATAAATCGATAATTCTTTTTCCGCTACATATAAAAGTAAAAGTTTATTCGAAATATATTTTTTCATAATCTTTCCTTGATTTCCGAATCAGATGAATTTGTTTGTTCTTCCGCAATGCATAGAGAACGAATGCGAGAAGGTAAACTTTACTTTCTTTCCAGTCTAACCATTATTTAAATATGTTAATCTATTAGGGCAGAACAACAGTGAATTTTCTTTTTTTGATTTGTTTGACCCGTTACAAATATACTTCTGTCACTGTAAATAAGAGGTCATAGGACAATTCAGTGTTCAATACTTATTTATTTTATATATATAAATTATAAATCATATAAGTAAGGGTATAAAACTTCGAATCGAGCTCTTGGATTTATTTACCTGAGTGTGGTTTTGTGCCCAATAGAAAAGAAGAATGTGTATCTTCGAACCCTGGTAAGGGCATGAACGAGAAATCGTCCACAGATAATCGACTATCGTAATGGCCTTGGAATTGATATAGTGTTTCGGAAATGGTTGCAGGTATTTAAATAGGGATCGCTATGAACTAATAGTCCTTGGTAACTTTACCACAGAAGAAATGATCTATTTGATTATTATGGATGATTGGTTCGGTCAGGACCGTTTCGTTTTTGTAGGTGGTTCCGGCCTATGCTCTTTCCTTGTCTTATTTCGCTTAGGAGGTTGGTTTACAGGTACAAACTTTGTAACTTCATGGTATAAACCCCATGGATTGGCGAGTTCCTATTTGGAATTTCAATTCTTAACCGCTGGGGCAGTTCCACTCCTGGCGAATAGTTTTAGCACATTCTTATGTTGTTGCTACTATGGGGTCCTCGAAGCACAAGGAGATTTTACTCGTTTGGTGTCAATTAGGTCGGTCTGTGGACTGTGTGTGCTCTCCATGGTGCTATTCGCACTAATATGTTTCATGGGACTCATTCGAACTTGCTCGATCTGTTCCATTGCGACCTTATTTCAATCGCATTCTCTGCTCCCCAAGTGCGTTTTGTTTCATTATTCTTGATTTATTTCCACTGGGTCAATCTTCTGGTTCTTTGCCCTATTTTTTGGCCAAAAAGTGCAGCCATATTTCGATTCATCCTCTTCTTCCAATGGTTTCCTATTGGACGTTGAACCATTTCATATGATGTGAGTTGCCGGATTAGTAGGCGCTGCTCTGCTTCTGCTCTATTCATGGTGGCCTCCCGTAGAAAATACTTTTTCGAAGATTGTGCGGTGCAAATACATTTCTGCTTTTCACCCACCTCAGCCGAGAGACTTTTCAATGTCACTGCAACCGTTTTTTGTCCCAAATAAATCGTTGGGGTTGCTTGTTGTCCCAATAAACGTTTTACAATTTTCTTTGATGCTATTTTTACCCGTAACTGTTTTAGATGATTGCTATTGGGGTAGTCGGTCTGCTGGCTCGATCTACGTGCCTATGACTTTCGGTTTTCCCAAGGAAATCCGTGCAGCGGAAGATCCTGAATTTGAGACTTTCTTACCAAAAAAACCAAATATTCTCTTAAACGAAGGTATTCGTGCTTGGATGGCGCTCAGGATCAGCCTCATGAAAACCTTATAATTCCCCTGATAGGTTCTACCACGTGGAAACGCTCTTGAATGGAACGTTTAGCCTTTAGCTGGATCGTGGACCAAGAAACCCCGGTTGGCGCTGGTGGGCCGGAATGCCGACTTATAATTTGTCCGGTAAACTACTTGGACTCAGCTGTAGCCCCCATGCCGATTAATCGATAGTTCTGGGCCGGGGCAATGAACCTATGAAGTTGCTCAGTTCGTACAAGAGGGCAAGCACCAATTTATTAAGCAAGGATGATTTTACCTTCCGGCACACTAGTCTACGCTTAGGGTTGTACTAGGAATAGTGGTCCTGGTGTACAGGAGGTGTATGGACACCTTTCTCCATACTTGTAGTGCGTGTGTGTACTTCACTTAATGTCCTCCTGCAGGTCTTAGCTTTTGGTTGTTATGTCCCTCATCGCGTTCTTGGCACCCGAGACTCTTAGAACTTTCCATTCTCGTTATGTATGGAAGAGAATAAAAGGACTACCATTTTGGGTATCACTTAATTTTTTTAGGTCTAGGTGCGGGTTTCCTCTTCTCTAGAGTCCTCAAGCTGTTTATTTTGGGGGCATAATGATCCTGGCCCTGGGGGGGAGATGTAAGAAAAATTACAACTGACCCTTACCAGTGTCATTTTTGGTTATTTACTAAAATCCTTTTGGGGGAGAAGGATGGATTGTTATTGTGACGATTTAGAGATTAATTGGGGGACATGTATTGTTAGGTTCCCTTTATACTTGGTGGAATTTGCATATCTAACCAAACCTTTTGCATGGGCTCTCGCCCGTGCAGTGATGGTCTGAGAGGCTTACTTGGTCTTATGTTTTAGGTTCTTTATTCGGCTTTGGTTTAACTTCGCTTGGTGTTTTGTCTGGTTTTAATATCCCGCTTCATTCTGATTCGAAGTTTTACGACCTACCGGGCCAGACAGCTTCTCACGCAAGCATTACCTTTCTATCATAGACTCACCGTCTTGGGCTAACGTGATCCTCTCAAGGCCTACTGGTTTTAGTATATATCTATTGCGTTCCCCGACTGGAGAGATTATTTTGGAGAGAAACTATTCGTTTTTGGGACGTTCGTGCTCGCCTGGTTAGAACCTCTATGGGTTGCCAATGGTTTTGGAACTTGAGTATGCTTGAAAAAAGACATACAGACCTTGGCAAGAACGACGTTCGGCAGAATATTGGACGCATGCTCCTTTGTTTCTTTAAATTCCGTGGGTGGCCGTAGCTACCGAAATCAGCAGTCATTCTGTCGCCTCCTAGAAGTTGTGTTGGGCCGACCTCTGACCATTTGTTGTTCTAGATTCTTCTTTTTTGTGGGCATTTGTGGCATGGCTGAAGGGCCCGTGCAGCTCTGCAGCAGGCTTGAAACAGGATCGATCGTGATTTTGAACCGTTCGTTCCATGACCCCTCTTAGTTGATATTTTCTTCTTTTTTCTTTTTATATCTATTCTATTTTTTCCTGTCTGGCTCGGCTATCTCTACCTAGCCGGCCATTCCTTTTTATGAAAGATAAAGGCCAATGAATCAAAGAAACAAATTTATTCAACAAGCAAAAAGGAGAGAGATGGATTCGAAGCCCGCGAATAGTTCTTGTTTATAACTATACCGGTTGTCAAGACCGTGGGAGCTATCAACACTCAGCCCATCTCTCCCCGAGACCATTCTATTTTATTCCTACCAAATGGAATATGATCCTATTGAGATTATACACTAACTAGCTGTAGAAACATCCCAGTGCAATCTCTTTCGATGTATCTATCTGTAGATTGTATACCTGAATATATGCATGATCATTATGTTCTGCTTGTGAAGTAAATACTAAACTCCCCTCTACTCCATGTCCCGAATAATAAGCGGTTAAGGTAATAAGGTTCTAACAATCATGATTCATGGTCCAAATCCCTACATGATGCATTTTTATTACAATTTTGACTAGCGAGGTATCAAATTGTATAGTTGCATTTGTTGGAGTTTGAGGATTACAACATGACTATGCTTTTCCACTTATCTGTTTTTGCATTAATGCGACTTCATCATTCCGTACTTGGGTAGTAGTGTACCCGTTGTCTTTGCTATCTTCGATGGTTTGGTCAAGTAATAAAAATATTTTATTTTCCGTTACATCTATGGATTTGGATTAGGCTTTCTGGTAGCTATCCTTAATTCTCTTCATCTCGTGAAACTTATTTTTATTTTCCCCGATCCAAAAACTCCATTCCTTCTACCTTCTACTTTTCTCTAACTAACTTTAATCATCGGATGAGACACATCAAATTCAATCTGAGTTCCAAAAAAAATTATATTGCCTTCTTGTAATCGACTATTTTGCCCTGCCATCTGATCAGACGCATATATGATATATGATATATGTCGTCATTATATTGTGACGATATCGGCGGTCATCAGGAACGCAGAAATGCTGATATGGTCGAATGGGAAAATTTCTCTTTGCCAAGGAGACGAATGTGGGTTCGATTCCGCTATCCGCCCCGGGGAGTAATGTATTATGATAGCTAAGAGATAAAATCAAACATGAAATTCGAACTACTAATCTAACTACTAAAGATATTTTTTTTTTTAACAAAAAAATGGTGCGGAGACAGGATTTGGAACCCGTGACCAAGGTTATGAGCCTTTGCTTCTTCACCAAACTGCTCTACCTCCGCGCTGAAGAACCGGGAACTTAGGACAGAAAGATTGGATACGCCCTCTACCATAGCCGTACAAATAAGAATAGTCTATTTTACAGAAAGGGGAAAGAGGCGTCCTCTAGTCCTTCTATGATAATAATCGTAGAGATTTCATACAATACGAAGGAGTAGTTTTTCTCTTTACCTACTTGATCTTATTGCGCCCGCCCTGTAACAAACATGCCATGAAACATTTCTCGAAGTATTTGGTCCTATAGCCCAAAGTCTCGATAGTTTTAGCTCTAGGTCTCCAGTCAAAAACAACGTCGATGGATACGCATATCGGTCACTATACGTGGTGGGGATTGGCAATTTTCCATGAAGGTTTCCCCTTTTTCACTCAATGATGAACTTGTCTCAGTTGTTTTTTGGGAGGATCGACGAATCAAATGATATTTTCTGTTCCAAGTTCTGTCGCTTCTTCTCCCTCTGAATCAAAACTTTTTCTTGCCATAATAGATGTTCATTTCCTATTATTATCAATGATAACGTTCGGATCCTAGATGAAAAATATAAGAAGGTAGATCCTCGCCTCTCCATCGAAACAAATGGATTGTCTGCTGGATACAGTAACATAACAAAAATAATAAATAACTAAATTAAAATTACCAAATTTTCCTGATGGTAGATGCAATCAAGAAAGCTGCATAAGTGATCATAACCTACGTAAAAAGTGGCTAATCAACCAATCTTGCTTGCACAATGGAAAGAGCCACTGGCATTATCTCTCCATCGAATAATGAGCCAAAGGTGTGCGTTCATGAGCCCATGGCTAAGTTTCAATCAATTCCTTCCATATCCGCGCCAAGAAATAAAAACATAAATCCAGTAGCCCAACAAGAATGTCCAATAGAACATCCACGCCCCATAGCCGGATAACTATTCATACCAAAAGGATTTATATCCATTGATAAGTTGTGAAGAGGTGTACCCATAGATAATCTCTTAACCACCCATTAAATAAGTGGGAAGAGTCATTAATTGTGAAACGTTACCCTGCCAAAAGTGATGTGTTTCCAATGCACCCCACTAAAATTAACTCCACCCAATGGTATTTAACATCCAGAAACTGCCAATAAAATGCGTCCCAAGCAGAAATCTCACAAGTCACCGCCGCGTCCTGTCCGTCGCAAGGAAATATAACCTCGAAATTCTCTTTTCGATCAACTGGCATTACCTTTGGAACCTACGTGCATCTAAAGCACCTTTTACTAAAGTCACTGTAGTTGTAGCAACCAGAGCAAGAGCATGATGAACCAAGACTTCCCCAGGACCTTTGTTCAGAGAGTAATTTACTATTCTCTCTAACAGCATTCACCAGCCCGGTAACATATCCTTTCGACCTGCATGAATCTGGGCCATTCTTGTAAGATAAGAGGACATCGAACCCTATTTGAAAGTCTTAGCCATGAGCGATTGTATCCATTGCAAATATATTCATCAAGATTTGTTTTCCGGAGGATACCACAAAAGGCGAGCATAACATCGTTTATGACATAAAGTCCCAAGGTATTTAACCCAAGAAACAGGCTGGCCCAACTTAAATGAGATATGGACTAGCTTCTTTTTGTGGTCTAACATTCTTGCCAATACATTATCCTCATTCTGTTTCTTGATTGTAATCTCTAATGAGAATATAGCTCCATGCGCAAGGCTCCTGTCATGATAAACCCGCGATGTATTGGTGATTAGTAGATAACGCGCTTAGTGGGGCGGGGGGGAGTACAGTCTTGTGTAGAATGCATAAAGCGTAAAAGGACACTGTTTTTGATCTACTGTAAGTAATACCCCTACAGAGGCAGAGTCAGACCTAATTTAAAATGAAGCGAATTATTGATTGTGTCATAAGACCCTTTGCCCCACGCTGCCCAATCGAACCCCCTGGAGGAATATGTGTTTCTAAAAGATCTTTGATACTGTGCCAATCCCCACGTTAGTTCTATCATATGACGCAGCGATCAGGAAAAAAAGCCATAGCTAACTGATGATTAGGCAATAATCGGTCCAGCCATAAACTTTTGCGTTGTGTATACAGTCCACCGGAGAAGGTTTAGAAGGGCAGTTCCTGTCCTTGGAAGGTACCAATAAATGGCTACCCGCATCAGTTTTGGTCATAAGATTCCACTGACCCTTACCCAAGTGGTCCCCCAACCCTGAGGATAGGTCTAACACTAAAATTAATTCCCATCTGACGTACTGGTCCCCCCCCCCCCCCCCCCTGGACCTGTATAGCTACATGAACTAAACTGTCCTTTCCAAGCCAAAAAGATCTCCTCCGAAAAGTCCTGACAAATGATGATTTAGACGCGATTCGGCATTTTTTGAACCAACGAAACGCTTGTTTTCCAATTATTGGTTGTAAGTTGTAACCAACCCCGCTATTAGGAATATACAAACGAAATATAAAAAAGAGCTCCTATATAAAGAGCCTTCATTAGTGCGTAATCCGATTGTATACCACCACTGATAAACACCGGAATAAAGCGATATTTCACTGGACCGGTAGCACCTTTGCCAAGTCTAGTAAAGGCTTCTACAGCGGGTTGCACCCAAAATGATGATCCCAATTGCTGAGGCAATATGTCTTACATGTAAAGGTCTTGTACCCATGACTCACAATTTCCTTTCCAATCTACATGAAAGAGATTCCGACGTCCACAGAAATATTATTGCTAATTTGCCTCCAAGTGGAGCAAAAATGTTCTGATACATACGTTCCTCAGTAATATCCTCATGACTCTCGAAGTCATGTGCGGGAGCAATACAAACCAATCGACAGTAGTGGGGTCCCTGAGCTAATCCTTGCTAAACCTCGGAAATCTTAATGCCCTAATGCCTTTTCAAATCCTCCTAGCCATTATCCTACTGCAATAATTCTTGTAAGAAGAACTTCCCAGGTTGTGGGCAATTTCCACCCAGTAGGTAAATGGGGTTCTTACCTACGCCCGTCCTTGTACAAGCTCAAGGCTCTAGGCTGAGTACAGGAGCAACTTTTAAATTGTTATGATCCCAACGATGGATTCAATGCATTCTTTTCCTTTGCCAATAACCCCGGCCACTGAATAGAAACATTAACCTGAAAAGACCCAGACAAAATTAGCACCTCAGAAAAAGACCATAAATCAGATACATGATACCCATAATACTGAATTACCTGGATGCCTTGCCCATAAGAATCTCGAAGCACCCATTAATATTAATGGTGAACGCTGCTCAAAGTGTTTCCTCCTGTAATATGAGTTACAACCCCCTTGATCACTTATAGTACCTCGGCGCAAACATCGCCTGGCATTTTTCCACTGAAATGGAAAATAACCTACGGAAATCGCATTGTACATTCCAGAATAGACCTAGAAGACATGATCCCAGGCAGATACGTTTTGACTGTCCCCCTCTTCCAGTCCGCACAAGGCAAACGAACCCTAGATTTGCTTTTATCGACGGTGCTCAAATGAACTGCAGGGCAATAGAACACGTTTCTCAGTCTTGACAATACAGTGCCGTCGGATCGTAAATGCACTGAATTTATTGATTGCTTAAGATAGTCGGCGGTTCCTAATGACTCATATGTAACAAAGCGACCTTTGCCGCCTACTGCTACCTAACGTATCACCACCTCCTTCTCTTTAAGGGCTGTACTTGCTGTTGCACCAGGAGCTGTTTTATGCCGGGTGCTAAGCAATGGTGTTTTGTAGCCCATTGGAGCAAAGAGGGTTGTAATTGTATAGCGGTATCTTGAAACATATCTTGGTGGAGCCCAAGCCGCTCCTGTATCATTATGACTATACAAGCCAAAACTGGAAAACCCACAGAAATATACAGGCCCAGTTTAAGATGTGATAAATGATTGCATCGGGTGGTCTAAGCACATCTATAGATCGTTGTATCGATAGTTGGATGTAATCTCTTACCATAAAAAATTGCTGCATGTTCAGCCGCACCAACTATGAGAAAACCCACCGATCCACATGTGATGTGTGAACACTAAGTTGTGTACCATATCAATAGCTAGGTATGGATAGGGAGGCATGGAATACATAGGGTTAGCTACAATAATGGTTAAAGAGCCTAACATAGCCATGTAAGATTAATTGCGGCATGCCACGACGTTTGTTAGGATTCTAGAGTCCTTATGGCCCTGGCCCGTGAAATGGACCTTTATGAGCCTCAAAATGTCGTTAATGCCATGACCAATGCCACAGTTGGTTCTATACATAGACCAGCGACAGGAAAGAATTGCACTAGCTAATGATGGTGTGCATATCGGTCAGCCATAGACCCCCTGTTATTGGGGGTCCCATCCTTCCACAAAAGTAAGAAATCCGCGTATTTTATTTGAACCAATTCCGGTGAAAAAGGGTGTTGCTCCCTCGCAAAACTGGGATAAATTGAGCCAAGTCCGATTCAAGATAAAGTCATTAGACGTGGTATCTCTTTAGGATCAACTCCAGCTTCGAGAAATTGGTTAATCGGTAAAGGATACAGGATTTGGTGCCCGCCCAAGAAAAGACCCAGTCCTAGTAACGCCCGCTAAGTGGTGATTTAACAAGATTCTACATCTTGGAACAAGCCAATTTTTGGGGGCGGCGCGTGGTGAATATGGAACAACCCGCAAAACAGTACGTGCAGACCATCGCCAAGGCGGTACAATAGAGTTGTACTTCCTATTATTCCAGATGCTCGCCAAATCTTGCAAAAAGCCGGAGGTTATTTGTATTCCTCGGAAACCTCCACCACATCACCATTCAATATGTTTCTTGACCTACTATTGGCCAAACTACCTGGTCACCTGGGTGATCAATGTGAGTAGGATCACTTAGCCAGCTTCAAAATTGGAAAAACGGGCGCCATGGAAGGACAATGCGCACTCAGCCAAAGAAAGATATGGAGAGTTGAACCAAACTGAGCACTAATACTTTTCGAGAGATCTCCTCCAAATCACTGGTATGACTATCGAAATCGTGACACACCATGTAGGTTCCAGATCCAAGTGGTAGTCTCATGTGCCCTTACTATTGTTCTTGAGAAATGCGGGTCTGGCCCATTCCTAGAAAGACTGTTTTTAGGATTCCCTATCTACCACATGTTCACTTCTGGTTTCCGCCCGGCGACCGAATAATCATTAAGTCCTCCTCTTTCCGTACAACACATACAAAGAGAACCCGCCAACAGTTTTTAGTGAACCTCTGAAAGATAGCTATTTTATTTATGTTGATTGGTCCCTTTCTTTCCTATCTCCCATCCATCTATTTTATTTAGTTATTCACTAGAGCATTATTATTTTTTATTCACTATAGCAATTTATGATATTGAAGTCAGCCGAGGCACGTTTTTCGGACTATATGACCTAACGATTGGTTGCCCAACGGACCCCTTCTCTCATTGAAAAGTCTTCCCAGCATGCCGAAAAACATTTTTTTGTGCAAACTAGTGTACTTTTCTGATGTATACATACCCATATGAATCGACTTCCATGGAATATCTTATTACTTTACTCTAAATTAAATCACAAGACCATTCATTAGATTAATAAGATCCATTCCTATATCTATCTTTATTTAGTCATTCGAAGGTACCTTTTATTACTTTATATTTTATTCTATATTGTATTCGGATCATTTATCCCTACGGATACGCCAAAGTGAACACGCCCACACGCCCACAAAAAAAAAAAAAAAAAAAAACAAAAAGAAAACGCCCCCATACAATGGATTTTAGAGGAAGGGATATAATAAAATTCGTTGATTGGATCTTTTCTGGAACTGGACTATTTTTATTTGCTGATGGATCCAACAACCCTAATTTTAATGAATTAAAAAAGAGAGTGGTTTTATTCGAAACGCCTCGTGATCTCACAATTAGGTGCTTCAATATAATTACCTGGACTAAGCGCTATAGCTTGTTCCAGACTCAGCAGCTTGATCGAACCAAGCCTCCGCAATTCGAACACCCTGTAGAATGGCCTTTTCTCACCCGGTCGGAATAGGTGGTTCCTTCCCTTAAACCGTACTGTGAAGTTTCCTACCTCATAACGGCTCGGCAATCGATTCTTTTTTACTTGCGCCCCATCTTAATCTACCCTATGCTAACTGAATTAGATTTGTCATAAATGTATCCCTTTTTTTTTCCCATTTTTGTTTGGGTTGCCAGAAGAATTAATTCATAAGTTTAAAACTCTAATTTTTTGATCAATACAATTTTTGTCTTTTCTCCCACCTTCAGAAGAATGAAGCATAGATCGCCCCTATATCCTATAGATAGTGTTATATAGTGTTAGAATTTTCTGAAAGGTAACTATCTCGGTTTCATATATGAAATTTATATAGATATAGAATCTTTGAAAAAGACTTTCCTCCATAAGATAAGAAAAAAGAACTTACTATCTTTGGGATCTGATGCTACACCGCTGCTCAATACTTTAGTGGATCGACTCTATTACATAAGTTGATTCCTAACTTTTATCCCGTATTATGGCATAAGTAAGCAAAGCAGTTCTTAACTCTATCGACCCAATAGTTTGTTAATTGATCTTTACGGTGCTTTCTCTATCAATTCAATCCTTTATCCACTAGAGTATAGTATATAGGCTGTATCTATTTCTTCCTATTTTGGTTCTCGTGAAGTCTCTTTATTGCTACAGCTGATAAAAATCGTTGCTTTAGACGATGCATATGTAGAAAGCCTATTTTTTCTAGTCTTTACTAGTCGATTGGATCTTTTTTTCCTTCTTTCTATAGTGGAGATAGTCGCACGTAATGACAGATCACGGCCATATTATTAAAAGCTTGTGGTAAGAATGGTTTCGTTCTAGTGCCCGAAATAATATTCCAAAGCCTTTGTATGCTCTCCGTTGCTTGTGTGTATAAGGCCTATGTTATAGAGTATATAACTTCGATCATAGGGATCAATTTCTGGTCGCGTAGCTTCATAATAATTCTGTAAAGCTTCCGCATAATTTCCTTCGATTGAGCCAACATCCGTTACGGTCGTTCATTCTATTCAAAGAATCTCCGTTCCAGAACCGTACGTGAGATTTTCATTTCATACGGCTCCTCCCTTCTGTGCATAGTACTAAAGGAAATAATCCATGGAATTAAAATTTCACTATTCTCATTATGAACTGACAGGAGCTGGTATTTTACAAGAAATTTCTAGCCAGCCTTCCCGCAAGAGTTTTTTCTTAACACCAATCGTATTAGTGCTAGATGGAAATGGTAACTCCAGCAATTTCTTTGTCCTCAACGCCCCCTATTTCCAGGAATTAGTCACTTCAACGATCTTTGATGGTTATACGGGTACCCAAAGTACGAACGAGATGGATGTTTGTTGTCCCAACCATTCTTGTTAGCCCCGATACCGATAAGGAAAAGGGTAATTTATAACAAAGTTTTTGTGTTGTTGATTCCTAGGTGTAGTGCTTCTTCCCCCATGCCGCCTATTGGTACTAGTGGAGTAGGATTGCCCCGCAATACGGAACCTATAGGTGTAACCTTTCGCTCAATACTAAAATCGACAATTGAAGCATCTGAGGCTGCTCAATCGAGGATACACGACAGAAGGAATTGTTCTATCTCCAAACTTCACCTTCACCAAGCGTGAGTTTATTTCAAAAATTTGGTTCTTTCTATCCCGAACGTCCCTTTTCTTTCTCGTAATACTGAGGACACTAGACTAAAAAAAAAAAACAAGAAAAAGAATCAAATCGCACCATCTCTGTAATGTGTAATGCCTTTTTTTCTCCGGAAGTTGTCGGAATTATTCGTAATAAGATATTGGCTACAATTGAAGAGGTCTTATCAATAAAATTTGCATTTATCCGAGATCTAGGCATAATTAACAATCCATTCTCATTCTATAATTCTTTTCATTACCCCGAGGGGTAAATGATCTCGCAACTAAGCATTGTACAGTACGAAATAACATAAAAACAGACTAATTCTAAAAAAAGATGTGTACCTTTTGTTCAAATTGTCCCTTTTTGTTTGGATTGGACAAGGAGAGATAGGAAATATTGGAGGATTTCATTCCAATTTCGTAGTATACCAATGAACGGAACTATTACTATTTCATCTAAGTTGAATAACAAAGGACTTTATTTTATTGTGGATTCTGATAACTCGAGAAGTTTTGATTTGGTTATAATCCAAGAGGAAAAAGAATGAAATAAGCATTAAAAAAAATAGAGTAGAGTAAGGTAAGCATCCATTTTGTTTTTTGTTTGCATAACATGGATACGCCATGCCATACAATTGAAATAGAAAAATCCATGGGACGATTCATAAATTTGTACTAGATCTATGGGGTAGCTGATGAGAGAAGTTGTTGTTGAGAAATAGGAAATTTTATTTGAAAGGAATTATTCCTATGGAACCATTCATCAGTCGTACCTACTGGAATAATATGATGACTCGCTAGCCACTCGTTTCTGGTCAATAATAAGATTATGTAGGAAAGCGGCCGAGTGGTCAAGCGTAGCATTGGAACTGCTATGTAGGCTTTTGTTTACCGAGGTTCGAATCCCTCTCTTTCCGTTTCTCTTAATTCACCAACGTTACTGAACACAATATATCAAATCAAATAACAATTGATACCATCATCCCAACAAGAGGACCTGACCTTTTTTGATAGAAATTCTCTATTCCTAATACATTACTGTGGTACGTAAAATACAAATATCGGAAAAAGAAAGAGCAAAAAAATCTTACTGCTGATCCATTTGTGATACGTGAATGAGAAAATGCGGATCAAGGCCCTTAGATCTATTATTTTATTTCGGCGAAAAGAGACAAATTCTCTGAAACTTTCTTTGTTATTTTCGTTAGGTTCAAGTCTGACGGGAATAATATTCTACGCGCTACACTCATTTATTTTCAAATCGATCCATTTACTATCTATTATTTGATTTACTACTCCTTTATATTGGAATGAGTCAAAAGTCAAATGTTTTGGCAATTCCTCGGGGGGGGATAAAGCAATATAATTTGAATCAGAGCTTTCGATCTTTGTTTATCCTTCGTAGTAATAATATCTCTGGGTTTACAACGATAACTTGGTATATCCACTATACGACCATTAACTAAAATATGTCTATGGTTAACTAATTGCCTGGCTCCAGGAATGGTCGAAGCCATACCCAATCGGAAAAGGATGTTATCCAAACGCATCTCAAGTAATTGTAGTAAAACCTGACCTGTTGACCCTTTGGCTTTTCCAGCGATATGCACATATCTAAGTAATTGTCGCTCTGTCAGACCATAATGAAAACGCAATTTCTGTTTTTCTTCTAGACGAATACGATACTGCGATCTTTTCCCAGAACGCAATTGGTTTTTAAGATCACTTCCGGATCTAGGTCTTTTACTAGTTAGTCCTGGTAAAGCCCCCCAGACGGCGTATTTTTTTGAAACGAGGTCCTCGGTAACGAGACATAAAGACTCCTTTTTTATTTTATTGATTTTATTGAAATTTCATTTTTCAGAATAAAAAATGAAAACTGAACTATAAATTAAACTGAACTAAGGGATAAACAAGCAAAGCTAAATTTACCGAAATACTACAAAGTAGAATAAAATAAATTGTATCAATATCCGATTTTTTGTATATATAGGAAGTTGCAGCTCCGTTTTATGATTTGTTCGGTAGAGAGAGATCTAATTGTTCCAATACATTTTTTGGTCATGGTTGCAAGTTACCACGACATAACAGGGGGACACGGATGAGAGAGATTAGCATCACGGAAAATCGATAGAGAAAAAGCCGGCTATCGGAGTCGAACCGATGACCATCGCATTACAAATGCGATGCTCTAACCTCTGAGCTAAGCAGCTCCATAACAAACAGAATAGTACTAGAAATGAGGAAACTACCGGATTTTAGCTATTAGCTGATCTTATCTATTAGCTATTCGTTTAATATTAACTATAACTATAACTATATAACTATTAAGTATAGTTCTTAATATAGTTTATATATTATACGTAGAATACTTCTAAACTATATACTATCTAAACTATATACTATCTAAACTATATACTATAACTAACTATAATAAGAATTCTGACTATTCTTCTGACTATTCTAACTATATCTAACTATAATATACAACATGATGTATTTATGATGTTATATTATAATTTATTTAATTTATTTAATTTATATTATAATTTACTTTATATTAATTATAATAGAATGAATATAAAATTGGTTAAATTGGAAATTTGATTAGAAAAATCTAATTATTTCTTAAACTAATATTTTTAAGCATTATAGAAAATTATAGGAAATCATTACCATAGGCTAGTACCATAGGCTAGTACCATAGGCTAGTTTAGTTCAATAGTACCAGAGGATAGTTCCATTCTTGACTTCTTGACTTCTAGCTTCCTCGCTAGCTGATGCGGATTCCATCGGATACTTCACTCGAACTGAGCTCTCCTTCCTGGCACAACTCCCATTCTGAGTATACCAAATATGGTGATTGATTCTTATATGTTAATAATATGGTGATTGATTCTTATATGTTAATAGTCTAATTCCTCCTTTTTAGAGCACATGGTAGTCGAGAAGGATCACTAGCACTAGGGTCGTTAGTAACTTTAGAGAAAGAGCACGAAGTGTGACCCCCGTCCTTCGCATTCCAAATCTTATTCATTAATTCCAACAAGTAATAATACAGGCGCAAGTAAGGTTAGCTAGCTTCACTGTCTTGTTGTTGGGCCTGGCAATACCCTAGAAGACTCTGCGCTCGAAAGGAAAGATGGAATTCATTGTTTGTGACACTTCCATTCCTTATTTATGGGCAGGTTTGTTCCAAATTGTATGAGTTTCCTTGGCTACTGGAAAGGGAATTAATTGCCTTACTTAATAATACGAAAGTTCTTAACAAACTCAGTTAGGCGCTAAGAGAGAAAAGAGTAGTTAGGCGCTAAGAGAGATAAGAGGGAAGTCACGTTTCATCCCATACAGGAACAGTATAAAGAATATAGTCTCAGAACCATCAAGGCGTCAGTTGTTACGAATCAAAAACAAGACAAGTATGTTGGGTATAGGAAGGGAGGGTAGGTCATATTACACA
>PYDT01000104.1:2500-5000 GCA_004837865.1 Musa balbisiana
ATCGGGTCGGGTGAATTAGAGAATAGACAGACGTCTGTTGGAGACAGACGTCTGTTGCATTCCGGCCTTCCTTCTCCTTTCAGGGCCTATCCGAAAGAGAATCCAGTACCTCTTGGTCGTGAATATCTGAATAGGACGAACCGGCCTCCGTGGATATCTTTGCTTCGGAACAAAACAATTAGAATTAGGCTCGGTCAACCGGAATATGTATTATCCATATGGGGGATCTTCCAATTGAGAAGATCCATCGACCTGAGACGAAGAGAAAGGTCTATCTATTTTCTTTAGTTATTCAGTTAAACCAAGATTCGTTATTGAGCAGATAGCAACAGCATTTCATCGGACATGCGTATTTTTTATTTTCCGATGGATTTACATGGTTTCATTAATGGAAATTGTTTGATGTAGTGAGTAATAGACTCTGGTTGTTCGCCGTTCAAGAATTCTTGTTTAGGCAGTTCATATCATCCATACATAGTGTTTTGATCTAAGATTTCAATTCTTCCATGTTTCAGCAGTAGCATATTGTTCCATGGAGCTAAGGGTCCAAAATATGGAATAAAAAATGTTTCCACGACTCTACCACCCGGCCAATCCCTGTTCCACTTAATCCCTTTTTCATGGCCACATATCTTTACGGCTAAGGAATGGGAAATCTTTCTCCTGTTACATGAATCAAATGTTTCATTTCATCCGAGAAAAGCCATCCCTTTCTCAACATTGTCTTTGTTATTTGATCACAATAGCGTTCCGTTAGATAGGAACAGATTTGATAAATACTGATAACTCTCGGATAGAGTATTAGAAAGGAAAGATCCATTAGATAATGGACTATTGCTTCTAAGCCATCTCTGGCGAGTGAATCAACAATTCGAAGTACCTTGTCTTGCGTAGTTCTTGATGAACCAGCATTTATACATAGATGTAGAAGGTTTTGTTTGGGAAGTAATAAGCACCTTGACATCTCTTCATCTGCAAAGATTCTCGACGTGAAAACACAGAGGACAAAGGGCTGATCTTTGAAATAGGAAAAAGATGATCCGCAGGGTCCCAAATGAATTGGCTTACTCGAAAAAAGCCTTGTTCTTTGGAAGATCTATCTCGTGTCTGGTACTGCATGGTTTCACTCTGCAAGAACTCCGAATCATTCTCTTGAAGCTCATCCTCTTCATGATAAAAGGTCCGCTTGCCCCGAGCCCGATAGAGAAAAGTGGGCTTTTCAATACAATCACATAGTTTGCCACAAGGGCGCCATATTCTAGGAGCCCAAACTATGTGATTGAATAAATCCTCCTTTATCTGTTGCAGGTCGACGACCTCTTCCTCTTCTTCAAACTCCGATTCGTATTTTTCATATAGAAATCTCTGATCAACGATAGAACAAGATCTGTTTTGCATCATATCTAACTGTTCGGACCGAAGAAGTAATGTCACTCGATTATTATCAAACTGACTGCAATCTTTTTCTGTCCGTGAGGGTCCCACCAGAGCGCCTTCTACTTCTAATAGGCCATGAACTAGATCAGAATCATTCTCAACGAATCTATAAGAAGTGATCCGATTTTTTTCATCAGGTCCGGGTGAAGACCAAAGATCTTGAGCGACCGATCCGGCAGAACAACTCAAAAGATAAAGAAGTATCGTTAATTTCTTCATGCTCGTTCCAAGTTCGAAGTACCATTTGTACAAATAAGAATCCCCTTCTGATCTCTTCTTCATATAGATAGATATAGGATCTATGGGGCAATTACTTAGAAGTACATTTTGTGCAACAGCCCTTCCTATCTGATAGAAAAGGATCCCATGATCCTGAACCGATCTTACCTGGGATCGCAAATCCCAAGTTTGTCTATGAAGAGCTAATCTAATTGTATTAGTTTCTATAATTGATTTCTTCTGTGTAATACTAATTGATAGGGCCTCATTGATAAGTGCTACAAGATCTCGTACATTGGAACCCATGGTTATGGACCCCAATCCGTTAGTATGGAACATTTTCTTTTCCAAGTGAAATCCCCTAGTATATGAAAGAATGAAAAAGTGCTTTCGTTGTTGCGGAATAAGAAGCCTTCGTATCTTAATGCATGTATTTAATTTATTCGGAGCTATTAGAGCGGGATCCACTTTTTGGGGAATATGAGTCGAAGCAATAACAAGAATATTTCTAGTGGAACATCTTTCACAATCTCTGGAGAGATAGTTCTCTAATAGACCGAGGGATAAGTAATTCGACTCATTCATATACAGATCATGAATGTTTGGAATCCATATTATGCAAGGAGACATTGCTTTTGCTAATTCGAATTGAAAGGTGATATCAAATCGGTCTATTTTCGGCGTCATATACATAGTTAGCAGCTCCGTATCAAGGTCATCATCAATATCGATATCGTCACTATCATCAATATCGATATCGTCACTATCACTATCATCAATATCGATATCGTCACTATCACTATCATCAATATCGATATCGTCACTATCATCAATATCGATATCG
>PYDT01000104.1:10000-12500 GCA_004837865.1 Musa balbisiana
TTAAAATGGATACAAATTTTAAAATGGATACAATTTATTCAAATGAACGATTTGAACACCTATTGATTCTAACAACTGATTGCGGAGTTGATCATTCGGACCTTTCAATTCACGGATGTGGATCTCGGACCTATGAATGGGATATTCCGCGATACTCACAAAGAAAAGGGGAAGTGACTTGAGACAAAAAGGGAAAGTGACTTGGACAAAAAGGGAAGTGACTTGGACAAAAAGAAACGAAGTGACTTGGACAAAAAGAAAACGAAGTGACTTAGACAAATTTTGTTTGTCGATAGCCTCGGACCAATCAATCGAATATTGATTAATACGTAACCGATCGAACACTATCTTGAAAAACGGTTCTTCTGTTCAGAAACGAAATGTTCCAAATGTTCCTAGGAAATTCTTGCTCTCATTGGACCATTTGTATCTATATACATCAGGATCCCGATTCATGGATCTCTCGGTTCGAGAAAAAAGAGGATCAAACCATTTCTTCTGACTCTTTTTCAAATTCGATAAATGTTGGTTGATCGTATATTTCATTATAGTTATATGATTCAGAGTATCATTTCCTATTTGATCCCTTTGAATTCCATATTCGAAGTTGCGATCGGATCTATTCATTAAAAAGAATCGATTAGATACATTTCTTATGTACCCATAGGTGCTATATTGGATTTGAATCAGATTTCGGATCAATCTATATTGATTGACTGCCTCCATTATGTTGTTGCTAGCAAATACCGCTGTTTTTAGTTTTGGATCTTCCGAATCATTCCCGCAGTAGATCCGGACCGATTTTTTTCTGATCCTTCGATAAAAGATTCATTCTCTTCATAAAAAGAGGAGGTAGAACCAATAAAGATTTCTTTTTCGATTCATCTCTGGAGTTGAATACCTCATTCAAGAATTTTTTTTGATCCAACCCGTAGGAATCAATAGAAAAGGCAAATCCCCTATGATACACCAGATCCGGCTCGGTTATTGATAGAGTGAATAGATCTGCCATTTCTTGAAATCTCTCTTCTGATTCAAAATCGTGGTGTAACGTGTATCCCCTTTTGTTCCGGTCATGGAATAGATGAAATAAATCAAAAAATGGATTTTTGTTCAAGAATGAAATCTTATTGGAACTGTCCATATCCGGTTCATCCTTCGGAACCATATCACATCCCGGATCTGATGAAATAGGATGAATTGAGACGGTATTTTGTAAATACATAATTATCTTGAATATATCAACCATTTCTTTATTTTCCAATCGCCTGGAAGGGACAAAAGAAACATCTTGTTTTTTCTTCAAAAATTTCTGATCTCTAGTGGACCTCTCAATAGGATTCGAACCCAGATGAAGTTCTGACCATCTGTCAGAGAAAAAAGAACGAATTGATCTTGTAGGATTCCCAAGAAATTCTTCGATTTCTTCCGGAAGCAGATGATTATTCATCTGCTTCTCACGTTCCGTGAATAGCCGGGACATTGAGGAAGATCCAAAAAGGCATTTCGGGAATCGATCTGATTCTATCTCTGTTCGTTCCGTTTGAAGAAAGGAAGGATCCCAAAGAATCGATCTTTCTTTTAGTTGCTGAATGTCTGTTTGATCGATCAATGTGGGATATTCTGAATCCTCATTTCTAATGGAATCGAAATGATCTATGGATTGATCAGAAGATCCTTTCAATTGGCTAGAATCCCTTACTTGAACGAAAATAGATCTTGTGGAATCATATTGAATATTTGACAATACATTCCGTACCTTGCTAAAAAACCGATCCTTGTTTACCAACCACACATTGTCTAACCAAATCAAATTCTCTCTCGATACGTTCCTCAAAAAATCCGATTCGTGCTGATTCTTCCCCCAACTAACGAAGAGATCTTGGCGGAATTGCCACATATGAAATTGAACACAATTTTGCAAAGAAATACCCCACTTGTTTCTCGAGAAGAGATGGGAAACATGCTCAATATCATTTGATTGAATAGTTGCCTCAGCTCCTTGTTGTTTGAAGAAACCCTCCCCTTCAATTGGTCTTTTTTCACGAAAAGCAGACATGAGATAACAAATCAAGTCTTTCCCTAAGATTTCGAATAGCTGTCCCAAATTCAAGTTGATTATGTTTCGCTTCTTCCTCGGAGAAAGACGATCAAACAATTCCCAATCATGGTCCTTGCGGATCGGATCATCCGTATAGGATAAAAAAAGAAACTCCAGATATTCGCTATCTTTCTCTTTGAATGAGATCTTAATTCCAGCTACGGTTTCATTAGATATCTTACAACTAGAATCCCTCTTTTTTCCGATCCGGTTCCTCCACCACCGCGAACTCCGGTTAGATTCAGGCATGATACACTTTTTATTTATTGGGAGAACCCAAGTACTCTCTTGCGGATCCATGAAACAACTCTCAGAAATCTTTTTCCCTTTTGGAAGATACAGGAACGAAACAATCAACCTATTGATATTGGAAGACCGAAAAGATTCTTCCAATGTCTC
>PYDT01000104.1:17500-62500 GCA_004837865.1 Musa balbisiana
CTAATTCTATAAGGTTGAATAAAAATTCGATTGACCATTTGTTATAATTGCTATGCTTAGTGTGTGACTCGTTAATTTTTCTTTAGAGTTTAGAATTGGAATAAAAAAAAATAGACTAAACCCTACTTAAACTTAATAACTATATAAAATAAATAAAAACAAAAATAAAAACAAAAATAAAAACAAAAATAAAAACAAAAATAAAAACAAAAATAAAAACAAAAATAAAAACAAAAATAAAAACAAAAATAAAAACAAAAATAAAAACAAAAATAAAAACAAAAATAAAAACAAAAATAAAAACAAAAATAAAAACAAAAATAAAAACAAAAATAAAAACAAAAATAAAAACAAAAATAAAAACAAAAATAAAAACAAAAATAAAAACAAAAATAAAAACAAAAATAAAAACAAAAATAAAAACAAAAATAAAAACAAAAATAAAAACAAAAATAAAAACAAAAATAAAAACAAAAATAAAAACAAAAATAAAAACAAAAATAAACTAATAACCAACTTATTGCTTCGTATTGTCGAGATCCCAAGAAACAGTCACTATATGAGATGAGTGGATCAATCATATAGTTGCAGCAACTGCAACTAAAATCTTTTCCATAAAAAATCTGATTATGGGTTGTGAAACAAAAATAAAAACAAAAATAAAAACAAAAATAAAAACAAAAATAAAAACAAAAATAAAAACAAAAATAAAAACAAAAATAAAAACAAAAATAAAAACAAAAATAAAAACAAAAATAAAAACAAAAATAAAAACAAAAATAAAAACAAAAATAAAAACAAAAATAAAAACAAAAATAAAAACAAAAATAAAAACAAAAATAAAAACAAAAATAAAAACAAAAATAAAAACAAAAATAAAAACAAAAATAAAAACAAAAATAAAAACAAAAATAAAAACAAAAATAAAAACAAAAATAAAAACAAAAATAAAAACAAAAATAAAAACAAAAATAAAAACAAAAATAAAAACAAAAATAAAAACAAAAATAAAAACAAAAATAAAAACAAAAATAAAAACAAAAATAAAAACAAAAATAAAAACAAAAATAAAAACAAAAATAAAAACAAAAATAAAAACAAAAATAAAAACAAAAATAAAAACAAAAATAAAAACAAAAATAAAAACAAAAATAAAAACAAAAATAAAAACAAAAATAAAAACAAAAATAAAAACAAAAATAAAAACAAAAATAAAAACAAAAATAAAAACAAAAATAAAAACAAAAATAAAAACAAAAATAAAAACAAAAATAAAAACAAAAATAAAAACAAAAATAAAAACAAAAATAAAAACAAAAATAAAAACAAAAATAAAAACAAAAATAAAAACAAAAATAAAAACAAAAATAAAAACAAAAATAAAAACAAAAATAAAAACAAAAATAAAAACAAAAATAAAAACAAAAATAAAAACAAAAATAAAAACAAAAATAAAAACAAAAATAAAAACAAAAATAAAAACAAAAATAAAAACAAAAATAAAAACAAAAATAAAAACAAAAATAAAAACAAAAATAAAAACAAAAATAAAAACAAAAATAAAAACAAAAATAAAAACAAAAATAAAAACAAAAATAAAAACAAAAATAAAAACAAAAATAAAAACAAAAATAAAAACAAAAATAAAAACAAAAATAAAAACAAAAATAAAAACAAAAATAAAAACAAAAATAAAAACAAAAATAAAAACAAAAATAAAAACAAAAATAAAAACAAAAATAAAAACAAAAATAAAAACAAAAATAAAAACAAAAATAAAAACAAAAATAAAAACAAAAATAAAAACAAAAATAAAAACAAAAATAAAAACAAAAATAAAAACAAAAATAAAAACAAAAATAAAAACAAAAATAAAAACAAAAATAAAAACAAAAATAAAAACAAAAATAAAAACAAAAATAAAAACAAAAATAAAAACAAAAATAAAAACAAAAATAAAAACAAAAATAAAAACAAAAATAAAAACAAAAATAAAAACAAAAATAAAAACAAAAATAAAAACAAAAATAAAAACAAAAATAAAAACAAAAATAAAAACAAAAATAAAAACAAAAATAAAAACAAAAATAAAAACAAAAATAAAAACAAAAATAAAAACAAAAATAAAAACAAAAATAAAAACAAAAATAAAAACAAAAATAAAAACAAAAATAAAAACAAAAATAAAAACAAAAATAAAAACAAAAATAAAAACAAAAATAAAAACAAAAATAAAAACAAAAATAAAAACAAAAATAAAAACAAAAATAAAAACAAAAATAAAAACAAAAATAAAAACAAAAATAAAAACAAAAATAAAAACAAAAATAAAAACAAAAATAAAAACAAAAATAAAAACAAAAATAAAAACAAAAATAAAAACAAAAATAAAAACAAAAATAAAAACAAAAATAAAAACAAAAATAAAAACAAAAATAAAAACAAAAATAAAAACAAAAATAAAAACAAAAATAAAAACAAAAATAAAAACAAAAATAAAAACAAAAATAAAAACAAAAATAAAAACAAAAATAAAAACAAAAATAAAAACAAAAATAAAAACAAAAATAAAAACAAAAATAAAAACAAAAATAAAAACAAAAATAAAAACAAAAATAAAAACAAAAATAAAAACAAAAATAAAAAGCATTATCTATAATTTATATCTAATCTATAATTTATATCTAATCTATAATTTATATCTAATCTATAATTTATATCTAATCTATAATTTATATCTAATCTATAATTTATATCTAATCTATAATTTATATCTAATCTATAATTTATATCTAATCTATAATTTATATCTAATCTATAATTTATATCTAATCTATAATTTATATCTAATCTATAATTTATATCTAATCTATAATTTATATCTAATCTATAATTTATATCTAATCTATAATTTATATCTAATCTATAATTTATATCTAATCTATAATTTATATCTAATCTATAATTTATATCTAATCTATAATTTATATCTAATCTATAATTTATATCTAATCTATAATTTATATCTAATCTATAATTTATATCTAATCTATAATTTATATCTAATCTATAATTTATATCTAATCTATAATTTATATCTAATCTATAATTTATATCTAATCTATAATTTATATCTAATCTATAATTTATATCTAATCTATAATTTATATCTAATCTATAATTTATATCTAATCTATAATTTATATCTAATCTATAATTTATATCTAATCTATAATTTATATCTAATCTATAATTTATATCTAATCTATAATTTATATCTAATCTATAATTTATATCTAATCTATAATTTATATCTAATCTATAATTTATATCTAATCTATAATTTATATCTAATCTATAATTTATATCTAATCTATAATTTATATCTAATCTATAATTTATATCTAATCTATAATTTATATCTAATCTATAATTTATATCTAATCTATAATTTATATCTAATCTATAATTTATATCTAATCTATAATTTATATCTAATCTATAATTTATATCTAATCTATAATTTATATCTAATCTATAATTTATATCTAATCTATAATTTATATCTAATCTATAATTTATATCTAATCTATAATTTATATCTAATCTATAATTTATATCTAATCTATAATTTATATCTAATCTATAATTTATATCTAATCTATAATTTATATCTAATCTATAATTTATATCTAATCTATAATTTATATCTAATCTATAATTTATATCTAATCTATAATTTATATCTAATCTATAATTTATATCTAATCTATAATTTATATCTAATCTATAATTTATATCTAATCTATAATTTATATCTAATCTATAATTTATATCTAATCTATAATTTATATCTAATCTATAATTTATATCTAATCTATAATTTATATCTAATCTATAATTTATATCTAATCTATAATTTATATCTAATCTATAATTTATATCTAATCTATAATTTATATCTAATCTATAATTTATATCTAATCTATAATTTATATCTAATCTATAATTTATATCTAATCTATAATTTATATCTAATCTATAATTTATATCTAATCTATAATTTATATCTAATCTATAATTTATATCTAATCTATAATTTATATCTAATCTATAATTTATATCTAATCTATAATTTATATCTAATCTATAATTTATATCTAATCTATAATTTATATCTAATCTATAATTTATATCTAATCTATAATTTATATCTAATCTATAATTTATATCTAATCTATAATTTATATCTAATCTATAATTTATATCTAATCTATAATTTATATCTAATCTATAATTTATATCTAATCTATAATTTATATCTAATCTATAATTTATATCTAATCTATAATTTATATCTAATCTATAATTTATATCTAATCTATAATTTATATCTAATCTATAATTTCATTGGCTCCCGAGGTATTATAAATACTACTAGATGGGACTATGATATATCAGAACATCTAAAATAGATCAAATTTAGTAGAATCAAATTTAGTAGAATCAAATTTAGTAGAATCAAATTTAGTAGAATCAAATTTAGTAGAATCAAATTTAGTAGAATCAAATTTAGTAGAATCAAATTTAGTAGAATCAAATTTAGTAGAATCAAATTTAGTAGAATCAAATTTAGTAGAATCAAATTTAGTAGAATCAAATTTAGTAGAATCAAATTTAGTAGAATCAAATTTAGTAGAATCAAATTTAGTAGAATCAAATTTAGTAGAATCAAATTTAGTAGAATCAAATTTAGTAGAATCAAATTTAGTAGAATCAAATTTAGTAGAATCAAATTTAGTAGAATCAAATTTAGTAGAATCAAATTTAGTAGAATCAAATTTAGTAGAATCAAATTTAGTAGAATCAAATTTAGTAGAATCAAATTTAGTAGAATCAAATTTAGTAGAATCAAATTTAGTAGAATCAAATTTAGTAGAATCAAATTTAGTAGAATCAAATTTAGTAGAATCAAATTTAGTAGAATCAAATTTAGTAGAATCAAATTTAGTAGAATCAAATTTAGTAGAATCAAATTTAGTAGAATCAAATTTAGTAGAATCAAATTTAGTAGAATCAAATTTAGTAGAATCAAATTTAGTAGAATCAAATTTAGTAGAATCAAATTTAGTAGAATCAAATTTAGTAGAATCAAATTTAGTAGAATCAAATTTAGTAGAATCAAATTTAGTAGAATCAAATTTAGTAGAATCAAATTTAGTAGAATCAAATTTAGTAGAATCAAATTTAGTAGAATCAAATTTAGTAGAATCAAATTTAGTAGAATCAAATTTAGTAGAATCAAATTTAGTAGAATCAAATTTAGTAGAATCAAATTTAGTAGAATCAAATTTAGTAGAATCAAATTTAGTAGAATCAAATTTAGTAGAATCAAATTTAGTAGAATCAAATTTAGTAGAATCAAATTTAGTAGAATCAAATTTAGTAGAATCAAATTTAGTAGAATCAAATTTAGTAGAATCAAATTTAGTAGAATCAAATTTAGTAGAATCAAATTTAGTAGAATCAAATTTAGTAGAATCAAATTTAGTAGAATCAAATTTAGTAGAATCAAATTTAGTAGAATCAAATTTAGTAGAATCAAATTTAGTAGAATCAAATTTAGTAGAATCAAATTTAGTAGAATCAAATTTAGTAGAATCAAATTTAGTAGAATCAAATTTAGTAGAATCAAATTTAGTAGAATCAAATTTAGTAGAATCAAATTTAGTAGAATCAAATTTAGTAGAATCAAATTTAGTAGAATCAAATTTAGTAGAATCAAATTTAGTAGAATCAAATTTAGTAGAATCAAATTTAGTAGAATCAAATTTAGTAGAATCAAATTTAGTAGAATCAAATTTAGTAGAATCAAATTTAGTAGAATCAAATTTAGTAGAATCAAATTTAGTAGAATCAAATTTAGTAGAATCAAATTTAGTAGAATCAAATTTAGTAGAATCAAATTTAGTAGAATCAAATTTAGTAGAATCAAATTTAGTAGAATCAAATTTAGTAGAATCAAATTTAGTAGAATCAAATTTAGTAGAATCAAATTTAGTAGAATCAAATTTAGTAGAATCAAATTTAGTAGAATCAAATTTAGTAGAATCAAATTTAGTAGAATCAAATTTAGTAGAATCAAATTTAGTAGAATCAAATTTAGTAGAATCAAATTTAGTAGAATCAAATTTAGTAGAATCAAATTTAGTAGAATCAAATTTAGTAGAATCAAATTTAGTAGAATCAAATTTAGTAGAATCAAATTTAGTAGAATCAAATTTAGTAGAATCAAATTTAGTAGAATCAAATTTAGTAGAATCAAATTTAGTAGAATCAAATTTAGTAGAATCAAATTTAGTAGAATCAAATTTAGTAGAATCAAATTTAGTAGAATCAAATTTAGTAGAATCAAATTTAAGGTAAGGAATAAGAAATATGAAAATAAGGGCTTCCGTTCGTAAAATTTGTGAAAAATGTCGACTGATCCGTAGGCGCGGACGAATTATAGTGATTTGTTCCAATCCGAGACATAAACAGAGACAAGGATAATCTTTCTAAAAAAGAACTTTCTAAAGAAAAGACAAAAATAAAGGATTTCTTTTAATATGAAATGGATATTTCCGTATCTTTTCTTTCCGTATATTTCTGACTTATATTTATAAGATGATAAAATATGACAAAAGCTATACCAAGAATCGGTTCACGTAGGAATGGGCGTATTGGTTCACGTAAGAATGGACGTAGAATACCAAAAGGAATTATTCACGTTCAAGCAAGTTTCAACAATACCATTGTAACTGTTACAGATGTACGAGGTCGGGTGGTTTCTTGGGCCTCTGCTGGTACTTCCGGATTCAAAGGGACAAGAAGAGGGACACCCTATGCTGCTCAAGCGGCGGCATTAAATGCTATTCGTACAGTAGTTAATCAGGGTATGCAACGAGCAGAAGTTATGATAAAAGGTCCTGGTCTCGGAAGAGATGCAGCATTACGAGCCATTCGTAGAAGTGGTATACTATTAAGTTTCGTACGTGATGTAACACCTATGCCACATAATGGATGTCGACCCCCTAAAAAAAGACGTGTGTAGAAATAAGAAAAAAACAGATTTCAAGAGAAATAAATGATTCAATGATCTGATCAAATAATAGTATTAGTATAGTATGGTTCGAGAGGAAGTAGCAGGATCCACTCGAACACTACAGTGGAGGTGTGTTGAATCGAGAGTAGACAGTAAACGTCTTTATTATGGTCGTTTCGTTCTGTCCCCGCTTATGAAAGGTCAAGCTGATACTATAGGTATTGCCATGCGAAGGGCTTTACTTGGAGAAATAGAAGGAACATGTATCACACGTGCAAACTCTGAGAAAGTGCCGCATGAATATTCTACGATAATAGGTATTGAAGAATCGGTACATGAAATTTTACTAAATTTGAAAGAAATTGTATTGAGAAGTAATATATATGGAGTTAGAGACGCATCCATTTGCGCCAGGGGCCCTAAATACGTAACCGCTCAAGATATCATCTCACCACCTTCCGTGGAAATAGTTGACACAACACAACATATAGCTAACCTGACGGAACCAATTGATTTGTGTATTGGATTACAAATCAGGCGAGATCGTGGATATCGTACGAAACCAACAACTAACTCTAAAAATGGAAGTTATCCTATAGATGCTGTATCTATGCCTGTTCGAAATGCGAATCATAGTATTCATTCTTATGGGAATGGGAATGAAAAACAAGAGATACTTTTTCTAGAAATATGGACGAATGGAAGTTTAACTCCTAAGGAAGCACTTTATGAAGCTTCTCGTAATTTAATTGATTTATTTATTCCTTTTCTACATGCGGAGGAAGAGGACATTAATTTCAAAGAAAATAAAAACAGGTTTACTCTACCCATTTTTACCTTTCAAGATAGATTAACCAATCTAAAGAAAAACAAAAAAGAAATTCCATTGAAATGTATTTTTATTGACCAATCAGAATTACCTTCCAGGACCTATAATTGTCTCAAAAGGTCCAATATACACACATTATTGGACCTTTTGAATAAGAGTCAAGAAGATCTTATGAGAATTGAATATTTTCGCATAGAAGATGTAAAAGAGATATCGGACACTCTACAAAAGCATTTCGCAATTGATTTACCTAAGAATCAATTTTAATTTTAAATCCATTATAATTATTTCATCTTCTTTTTCTAATAAAAATAGAAAGAAAAATTTATAAAGAAAAAGAAGAAAATTTGTTTTTAATCTTTTTGGCACAATCCGTATTTTCGTGGAATGATCATAATAAAATTAATGTATCTAAGAATAGTGACTTTGAAGTCACTATTCTTAGATACATTAATCATGGTATTTCACGGTTGAATCAATTTAAAAAAGACCTAAAGTTAGCGATTTATCAATAGGTAATGTTGCTCCAATACCTAACCAAAGAGCTACTGCGGTACCGATCAAAAAGACTGTTGTAGCTACTGGACGGCGAAATGGATTTTGGAATTTATTAACATTCTCCAAAAAAGGTACTGTCAATAATCCCGTTGGTACTGAAACCATTAAAAGAACACCTAATAACTTATTGGGTACTGTGCGGAGTATTTGAAATACGGGAAAGAAGTACCATTCGGGTAATATTTCCAAAGGAGTTGCAAATGGATCCGCCGGTTCACCAATCATTGACGGTTCTAGAACTGCCAAGCCTACATTACATGCAATAGTACCTAGAATTACTACTGGAAAAATATATAAAAGATCATTGGGCCATGCGGGTTCTCCATAATAATTATGCCCCATCCCTTTAGCCAATTTAGCTCTTAATACAGGATCGTTCAAGTCAGGTTTCTTTGTTATTGGGATAGGTGAATTCTTATGGATCCATCCCCCGAAGGAACCGGACATGATAATTTTTCATCATCCGGCTCGAGCAAGAATGAAAGGAATGGCAGAAATAGATCCATATAAAATCTATTTTTCATACATATCCCCACATATCATATATAATGACTCTATGTAAGAAAAGATTTACCAGATTCCATTTTCCGGAGTTGCAACTATTCATTGCAACTAATTCAGTTCTTACAGGTAAATGCTCAATATCCAAGTAGGCTTATAAATTTGATCATGATCAAGTGCTTTTTGGATTGTCTCATGTCTTTTGATTGGTGTTTATCCCCCCAACATCTCGATTTTCTTACATACAAAGTATTTACTTGTTACTAATAAAGTCTAGCCTCTGTTCTTCCTTAGATCTCTTATTTCACTCCGATAGTATTATCGATCGGGATCGATGCAGAGGAAATGAATGCATTTCTACACTACAAATAAGGAAGTGGAATAGACAGAACATTGAATCATGCCACATCACTTATTTTATTCTACGGGATCTTACGGAGCCTGTTCATGCATAACATGATTCAGGTATGATCATAGAAAAGGTTCTCCCAAACGAACCGGCCTATCCTCTGCTACATAGGGGGCTTACGTGGTGGTTGGATGTGGAGACACATTTGGTTGTGAATTCCAATGTGGCAGATAAAATAATATATCTGCATGGCCTAATCAATAGTTCAAGTCACACACTCATATTCCGGAGATACCGAAACAAATAAATTCCACGGTCGAACTACCAGAATGGTCTAGAAATCCGAGTTTTAAGTAAAGTAATTTTTTTGATTGAAAACTAGGACTTCAAAGTTCTTATAAACTTAACTCATTGTAATTCCATCCAGTAAAACGGAAGAATTATAAATTTCCAAAATAATAGATAGGAATACCGTAAATAGGGCCATTGCGACTCCCATTAATGGTGTAGTCCCCCAGCCCGGAGCTACTTTACCATATTCCGAATTCAATGGTTTCAATAAATTCCCTACAGTAGTTTGTCTTGGCCCAGATCTAGAACTATCCTCAACGGTTTGTGTAGCCATAAATCCTATTTAATCATTGGTTGAGATCTGTTGACTTTGTATACCATTCCGTTGTAGTTGTAAATAAACGATCTTATCGTAGATCCATTGTGATCTTGAAATTGTCTAAAAATGGAAACAGCAACCCTAGTCGCCATCTTCATATCTGGTTTACTTGTAAGCTTTACTGGGTACGCCTTATATACCGCTTTTGGGCAACCCTCACAACAACTAAGAGATCCATTCGAAGAACACGGGGACTAGTTGAAGTAATGAGCCTCCCATATGGGGAGACTCATTACTTCAACTATTCGTATCAAATAAGGAATACAATACTTCGAAGTTGAAGAAAAGTATCCAAATAACATGTCTTATTTTTTCAATAATCCATATTTCTAGCAATGAAATATTATTGTCTATCGTTCCTCCCCAGTATGATATATGATCAATTACAAATATCTATGATTCTATAAAGGACCCGAAATACCTTGCTTACGTATCATTGGAAAATGCATTAACATAAATACGGCAGTAAGAAGAGGCAATACAAAAGTGTGTAAACTATAAAAACGAGTCAAAGTGGATTGGCCCACACTAGCACTTCCGCGTAATAACTCTACCAAAGGCGATCCTATTACGGGAATAGCTTCAGGTACGCCTGTCACAATTTTTACTGCCCAATAACCAATTTGGTCCCAAGGTAAGGAATAACCAGTTACACCAAAAGATGCCGTCAATACAGCCAAAACTACACCTGTAACCCAAGTTAATTCGCGGGGTTTTTTAAATCCACCTGTAAGGTACACACGAAATACGTGCAAGATCATCATTAGAACCATCATACTTGCTGACCATCGATGAACTGATCGGATTAACCAACCAAAGTTGGCCTCAGTCATTATGTATTGAACAGAGGAAAAAGCCTCTGTAACGGTTGGACGGTAGTAAAAAGTCATAGCAAAACCTGTAGCTACTTGTACTAAAAAACAAGTAAGTGTGATCCCCCCTAAACAATAAAATATGTTGACATGAGGAGGAACATATTTACTAGTTATATCATCTGCAATCGCCTGAATCTCAAGACGTTCCTCAAACCAATCATATACTTTATTGAGATAGGTAACCAAGGCCAAGGGACTCCCCCTCTGAGAACCGTATATGAAAATTTCATCTCGTACGGCTCAAGCAGAAACACACAAATGCTGATTTCAACGGATATGTAATAGAAAGTTCAAAACTTCTTAGCTTAGCCGCTTGATTTGCCCCGACCCGAAGATACGAAGTAACAAAAATACGAAATTTCTTCTTTGTATGATAATGCCTCAAAATATCAAGTTGGCTCATCTGTCTCTTTTGATGTTGATCATTACAGGCCTTTTGAATCTTCTCTTCCCTATTTTTTTATTTGTTATTTTATTTCTTGTTTTTTTGTGTAATGCGGATTGATTCTTGTTTTACTATTGATAGGAATTTGCTTGTTGAGACCCTATGAATCAATTGAAACCCCAGATTCATACTAGAACCACGATGATTTAATTTAATAAATTAATAAAGCAAAGCCTCAAGCTAAACTCAAAGGTTCTCTGAGTAAGAACCCTTTGATGATCACTTATTCGATGAATGTAATGACTCAACAAAATCTAGAAAAAGAGTTGTCCTTCGGTCAAGAAAAAAAAAAGTCTGAAGGAAGAAAAATCGTTTGATTTAGGAAATATCTATTTGAAAATTTCTGAGTCCGGTTGCGAGGTCTGAATAGTAGGTATGAATCATAGTTTTAATATTTCTTTTCTTAATCTATTCTATATTCTATATATATTCCGTGCTCCAGATACTAGAATAACTATCCGACGAAATAGAATCATCTCGATAGAGATAACAGGACCATTCTCTGTATTATCAATAGGATCAATTATAACAAGTCACACACTCATATTCCGGAGATACCGAAACAAATAAATTCCACGGTCGAACTACCAGAATGGTCTAGAAATCCGAGTTTTAAGTAAAGTAATTTTTTTGATTGAAAACTAGGACTTCAAAGTTCTTATAAACTTAACTCATTGTAATTCCATCCAGTAAAACGGAAGAATTATAAATTTCCAAAATAATAGATAGGAATACCGTAAATAGGGCCATTGCGACTCCCATTAATGGTGTAGTCCCCCAGCCCGGAGCTACTTTACCATATTCCGAATTCAATGGTTTCAATAAATTCCCTACAGTAGTTTGTCTTGGCCCAGATCTAGAACTATCCTCAACGGTTTGTGTAGCCATAAATCCTATTTAATCATTGGTTGAGATCTGTTGACTTTGTATACCATTCCGTTGTAGTTGTAAATAAACGATCTTATCGTAGATCCATTGTGATCTTGAAATTGTCTAAAAATGGAAACAGCAACCCTAGTCGCCATCTTCATATCTGGTTTACTTGTAAGCTTTACTGGGTACGCCTTATATACCGCTTTTGGGCAACCCTCACAACAACTAAGAGATCCATTCGAAGAACACGGGGACTAGTTGAAGTAATGAGCCTCCCATATGGGGAGACTCATTACTTCAATTGAGATAATGAAAAATTATTTCATTTTTTAGTTGGAACCTTAGGCGGTTCTCGAAAAAAGATAGCGAAAAAAATTATCCCTAAAGTCGAGACTAAAAGGAATGTATAAACCAATGCTTCCATAGATTCGATCGTGGTTTACAATTATAGCTTCCACACCTATTCATTTGGCATCATTTACCATATAAAGAAAAGGAAAGAGTCAAAGAAAAGATGGTGATTCAAGTCAAGATTTCTTCAGTACCCTAACCCTATGTCAAATCAAAAAAGAGGCGAAAGATACCAGAGCAATGTTGTATCAGACTACTTGTCTCTTTGTAGTTGGATCTCCAAGTTTTTGGAATGCTCCAAATTCCACTTGAGCATCCAAATCTGGATCAATGCCAGCAAAAACATCTCTGAACAAGGTTCTAGCGCCATGCCAAATGTGTCCGAAAAAGAAGAGCAAAGCAAACGTAGCATGGCCAAAAGTGAACCAACCCCTTGGACTGCTGCGAAAAACGCCATCAGATTTCAAAGTAGCCCGATCTAATTCAAAAATTTCACCTAATTGGGCACGTCTAGCATATTTTTTTACAGTCACAGGATCACTATAACTGACTCCATTGAGTTCGCCACCATAGAACTCAACAGTTACACCTACTTGTTCAACACTATACTTTGATTCTGCCCTTCTAAAAGGAACATCGGCTCTAACAATTCCGTCTCCATCTACCAAAACTACCGGAAATGTTTCAAAAAAGGTAGGCATACGACGTACAAAAAGCTCGCGCCCTTCTTTATCTCTAAAGACGGGGTGTCCTAACCACCCAACAGCTATTCCATCCCCGTTGTCCATTGACCCTGCTCTGAATAATCCCCCTTTTGCTGGATTATTACCAATGTAATCATAAAAAGCTAATTTTTCGGGAATTTTAGACCAAGCTTCCGATAAACTCAGATTTTGGGCTAGTCCGGCGCTAACTCTTCGATATATTTCTTGCTGAAAGTATCCCTGATCCCACTGATAACGAGTGGGACCAAATAATTCGATTGGGGTAGTTGCTGAACCATACCACATAGTTCCAGCAACAACGAAAGCTGCAAAAAAAACAGCAGCGATACTACTGGAAAGTACAGTTTCAATATTGCCCATACGTAATCCTTTGTATAGACGTTGAGGCGGACGGACACTAAGATGGAATAAGCCTGCTAATATGCCCAATGTACCCGCTGCAATATGATGAGAGGCTATTCCTCCGGGAACAAAAGGATCAAAGCCTTCCGCGCCCCACGCTGGACTTACAGGTTGTACTTTTCCAGTTAGTCCATAAGGATCGGACACCCATATTCCAGGACCATACAAACCTGTTACATGAAATGCGCCAAAGCCAAAGCAAGCCAACCCTGAGAGAAATAAATGAATTCCAAAGATCTTAGGCAAATCCAAAGATGGTTTGCCCGTACGTTCATCACAGAATATTTCTAGGTCCCAATACACCCAATGCCAGATAGCTGCCAAGAAGCACAAGCCAGAAAACACAATATGTGCCCCTGCCACACCTTCATAACTCCAAATACCGGGATTCGTTACAGTTCCTCCTGAAATACTCCAACCACCCCACGAATTGGTTATTCCTAAACGAGTCATGAAGGGTATAAACCAAGCTTCCGATAAACTCAGATTTTGGGCTAGTCCGGCGCTAACTCTTCGATATATTTCTTGCTGAAAGTATCCCTGATCCCACTGATAACGAGTGGGACCAAATAATTCGATTGGGGTAGTTGCTGAACCATACCACATAGTTCCAGCAACAACGAAAGCTGCAAAAAAAACAGCAGCGATACTACTGGAAAGTACAGTTTCAATATTGCCCATACGTAATCCTTTGTATAGACGTTGAGGCGGACGGACACTAAGATGGAATAAGCCTGCTAATATGCCCAATGTACCCGCTGCAATATGATGAGAGGCTATTCCTCCGGGAACAAAAGGATCAAAGCCTTCCGCGCCCCACGCTGGACTTACAGGTTGTACTTTTCCAGTTAGTCCATAAGGATCGGACACCCATATTCCAGGACCATACAAACCTGTTACATGAAATGCGCCAAAGCCAAAGCAAGCCAACCCTGAGAGAAATAAATGAATTCCAAAGATCTTAGGCAAATCCAAAGATGGTTTGCCCGTACGTTCATCACAGAATATTTCTAGGTCCCAATACACCCAATGCCAGATAGCTGCCAAGAAGCACAAGCCAGAAAACACAATATGTGCCCCTGCCACACCTTCATAACTCCAAATACCGGGATTCGTTACAGTTCCTCCTGAAATACTCCAACCACCCCACGAATTGGTTATTCCTAAACGAGTCATGAAGGGTATAACGAACATACCTTGTCTCCACATTGGATCAAGAGCGGGGTCAGAGGGATCAAAAACCGCTAATTCGTATAAAGCCATCGAACCGGCCCAACCAGCAACTAGGGCTGTATGCATTATATGGACAGAAAGCAATCGACCGGGATCATTCAATACGACAGTATGAACACGATACCAAGGCAAACCCATGGAAATACCCCTTTATCAAAGAAAAATAGACACTATGTCACTTTATTTTATCGCATTGGAAAAGACTATACTATGTATCTAACCTTTTCAGTAGATTCCGTATGAGAAAGGGTTAATTTTTATTCCGTTCCATTGAAAATAATGGAACAATTCTGTTCGTAAGAACAAAGAGAAGCAGATCTATTCTATACCCGATAAGTACCAATACGCAATGGGAGGATTAGTTCTACTTTAGGGAAACGAATGCGTAGATACTTGTTTATTACTCCAACGATTGATCCGTTAGTTAAAATTTTTCTTTATTCATTCTGTCTTACTCTATAAAATAAACCTTCCAATTTATGTATAAAAATCTATGTATAAAATACAATAAACAGAAAAAGGGATGAAGACGATAAAGCCATTGTTATGTTTCCACATTAAAGTGAAGTATAGTACTCAATTTTTTCTTTAATTTAATGCCCGTTGGTGTTCCAAAAGTACCTTTTCGGAGTCCTGGAGAGGAAGATGCAGTTTGGGTTGACTTATAGTGCGACTTGTCAGACATATTGGGTTATATGGAATTTACCCGTTCTCTCCCTCGATCGAAATATCCTCTGTTTCGCCTAAGAAATATTGTATTGAGTGAACCATCAATCATTCGGAGCGTGAAGTGCAATTAGATCAATTTATTTATTTTGAGGATCAATTAGGAGAATTTATGGTTGACTTGGAAAAAAAAAAACCCATGGAAATACCCCTTTATCAAAGAAAAATAGACACTATGTCACTTTATTTTATCGCATTGGAAAAGACTATACTATGTATCTAACCTTTTCAGTAGATTCCGTATGAGAAAGGGTTAATTTTTATTCCGTTCCATTGAAAATAATGGAACAATTCTGTTCGTAAGAACAAAGAGAAGCAGATCTATTCTATACCCGATAAGTACCAATACGCAATGGGAGGATTAGTTCTACTTTAGGGAAACGAATGCGTAGATACTTGTTTATTACTCCAACGATTGATCCGTTAGTTAAAATTTTTCTTTATTCATTCTGTCTTACTCTATAAAATAAACCTTCCAATTTATGTATAAAAATCTATGTATAAAATACAATAAACAGAAAAAGGGATGAAGACGATAAAGCCATTGTTATGTTTCCACATTAAAGTGAAGTATAGTACTCAATTTTTTCTTTAATTTAATGCCCGTTGGTGTTCCAAAAGTACCTTTTCGGAGTCCTGGAGAGGAAGATGCAGTTTGGGTTGACTTATAGTGCGACTTGTCAGACATATTGGGTTATATGGAATTTACCCGTTCTCTCCCTCGATCGAAATATCCTCTGTTTCGCCTAAGAAATATTGTATTGAGTGAACCATCAATCATTCGGAGCGTGAAGTGCAATTAGATCAATTTATTTATTTTGAGGATCAATTAGGAGAATTTATGGTTGACTTGGAAAAATAAAAATAAAAATAAAGTAATAAAGTATCCAGGCTCCGTTCAGAAAATACCAAATTGGTAATCCATGTAATGTACGATTACCGCTTGTATCATAAACGATTCTTATCCTTATTATAGGAGTGATTTCAAACGTCCAACCAATAACCAACGGAATAGTATGATGAGTACATCGAATGATTGGGGAAAGGCATGAAACGAATTGAAAAAAAAAAAGTCGTAACAAAAAGAAGTGGTACTGAGACCATTTGCCCTATATGTGCAAATGGAATTCGGACAGATCTTTTCCCGGAGTAGAACATGAACCTAAAAGAATTGAAAAGGCCCATTCAGAAACAAGAAAATTACATCGTGATTTGAATGTCGATGAAACAATACATCAATGAGAGAGATTTGTTCAATTCAATTTCAATAAGTTCAGTAAATTCTTTTTTTATAGGTAAGGAAGCCAAAACTCATCTCATGTCTTTTAAAAAATGGAAGCTTTATTAGAAAAACAAAAACCTATTACAGAAAAAAAAAAAATAGAACTGGAATCGACACATTGATTCTTTTTTCGCAATTTTTTTGAACCGTATGCATCCAAAGGTGCACGTACAGTTCCTAAAGGAACCAATTTTGTCCTAATCAACCGACTTCATCGAGAAAGATTACTTTTTTTAGGTCAAGAGGTTAATAGCGAGATCTCAAATCAAATTGTTGGTCTCATGGTATATCTCAGTATAGAAGATAATACTAGGGATCTTTTTTTGTTTATAAACTCTCCCGGCGGATGGGTAGTATCAGGAATAGCTATTTATGATACTATGCAATTTGTGCCACCCGATGTGCATACAATATGCATGGGGTTAGCCGCTTCTATGGGATCTTTCATTCTGATCGGAGGAGAAATTACCAAACGTCTAGCATTCCCTCACGCTTGGCGCCAATGAGTTTTTATTTGAAAAAAAAAAAGTCGTAACAAAAAGAAGTGGTACTGAGACCATTTGCCCTATATGTGCAAATGGAATTCGGACAGATCTTTTCCCGGAGTAGAACATGAACCTAAAAGAATTGAAAAGGCCCATTCAGAAACAAGAAAATTACATCGTGATTTGAATGTCGATGAAACAATACATCAATGAGAGAGATTTGTTCAATTCAATTTCAATAAGTTCAGTAAATTCTTTTTTTATAGGTAAGGAAGCCAAAACTCATCTCATGTCTTTTAAAAAATGGAAGCTTTATTAGAAAAACAAAAACCTATTACAGAAAAAAAAAAAATAGAACTGGAATCGACACATTGATTCTTTTTTCGCAATTTTTTTGAACCGTATGCATCCAAAGGTGCACGTACAGTTCCTAAAGGAACCAATTTATTTATTTTGAGGATCAATTAGGAGAATTTATGGTTGACTTGGAAAAATAAAAATAAAAATAAAGTAATAAAGTATCCAGGCTCCGTTCAGAAAATACCAAATTGGTAATCCATGTAATGTACGATTACCGCTTGTATCATAAACGATTCTTATCCTTATTATAGGAGTGATTTCAAACGTCCAACCAATAACCAACGGAATAGTATGATGAGTACATCGAATGATTGGGGAAAGGCATGAAACGAATTGAAAAAAAAAAAGATCAGTTTTCCTTATTTGATCGTATCAGAAAGGCACTTTGGGATTGCTAAATCACAGACGAGATAAATATATAAAGCAACAGAACCATCATAGTATTTTTGACTCCTACGAAAGGAAGGGTGGTAAATGGATCATTCAACGATCTGAATCAGATGGATTCTCTTTCTTTCTTAGATAGAATAGAAGAGAAGAAAAAAGTAAATTCCATTGCGGAGCCGTATGCAACGCACAGAAGATGCCTGTACGGTTGTTCAATTTCTTCTTGTTATTTTTTTTATCCCTTACATTAGCCCAATCATGCGAGATAGAGGAACCGTTCATGATGTTATATCAATATCAATATAATTAGGGTCATGATTCATCAACCTGCTAGTTCTTTTTATGAATCACGAACAGGGGAATTTGTCCTGGAAATGGAAGAACTACTGAAACTTCGTGAAACCCTCACAAAGGTTTATGTACAAAGAACGGGCAAGCCTTTATGGGTTGTATCCGAAGACATGGAAAGGGATGTTTTTATGTCAGCAACAGAAGCCCAAGCTCATGGCATTGTTGATCTCGTAGCGGTCGAAAATGAAAATACCGGGGATTTCGTGTAAATCCATTTCAAACCATAATTCGAATTTTCTGTGATTTGGTATTGAATAGAAAAAATTCATAATCATCAATCCAATCATCAGGTTAAGATCGATCTAAACCAACCCATTCCATTCTAATTCTATATATACATATATATATATACGATACGACATGCCAACTATTAAACAACTTATTAGAAACGCAAGACAGCCAATAAGAAATGTTACGAAATCTCCCGCTCTTAGAGGATGTCCTCAGCGTCGAGGAACATGTACTAGGGTGTATGTGCGACTCGTTCAGATCATGAGTTCGAACAAATGAGAAAAAAAAATTCAATTTGTGCCAACCCGATGTGCATACAATATGCAGGGGTTAGCCGCTTCTATGGGATCTTTCATTCTGATCGGAGGAGAAATTACCAAACGTCTAGCATTCCCTCACGCTTGGCGCCAATGAGTTTTTATTTGAAAAAAAAAAAAGAAAGACTATGCCTTCGCCATATTGAATATGAATAATAAGTAATAATAGCATGGCACTTCGAGTTCGATATGAACAAACCATTATTGTTTTTTCATAACATGAGATTTTGTATCGAGATAGTAGTATGAAACAAAGGTTATTTCCGATTTGTTGATTTTATGTGTCGGGGGTACATTTCAGCGTCACAAACCATTTTTCTTCCACACCAGAAGTTTCTTTCTGATATTTATGTTATGGAAGAGTACGAAAATGAAAAAAAAAAAGAAAGACTATGCCTTCGCCATATTGAATATGAATAATAAGTAATAATAGCATGGCACTTCGAGTTCGATATGAACAAACCATTATTGTTTTTTCATAACATGAGATTTTGTATCGAGATAGTAGTATGAAACAAAGGTTATTTCCGATTTGTTGATTTTATGTGTCGGGGGTACATTTCAGCGTCACAAACCATTTTTCTTCCACACCAGAAGTTTCTTTCTGATATTTATGTTATGGAAGAGTACGAAAATGAAAAAAAAAAAGTCGTAACAAAAAGAAGTGGTACTGAGACCATTTGCCCTATATGTGCAAATGGAATTCGGACAGATCTTTTCCCGGAGTAGAACATGAACCTAAAAGAATTGAAAAGGCCCATTCAGAAACAAGAAAATTACATCGTGATTTGAATGTCGATGAAACAATACATCAATGAGAGAGATTTGTTCAATTCAATTTCAATAAGTTCAGTAAATTCTTTTTTTATAGGTAAGGAAGCCAAAACTCATCTCATGTCTTTTAAAAAATGGAAGCTTTATTAGAAAAACAAAAACCTATTACAGAAAAAAAAAAAAAAGAAAGACTATGCCTTCGCCATATTGAATATGAATAATAAGTAATAATAGCATGGCACTTCGAGTTCGATATGAACAAACCATTATTGTTTTTTCATAACATGAGATTTTGTATCGAGATAGTAGTATGAAACAAAGGTTATTTCCGATTTGTTGATTTTATGTGTCGGGGGTACATTTCAGCGTCACAAACCATTTTTCTTCCACACCAGAAGTTTCTTTCTGATATTTATGTTATGGAAGAGTACGAAAATGAAAAAAAAAAGAAAGACTATGCCTTCGCCATATTGAATATGAATAATAAGTAATAATAGCATGGCACTTCGAGTTCGATATGAACAAACCATTATTGTTTTTTCATAACATGAGATTTTGTATCGAGATAGTAGTATGAAACAAAGGTTATTTCCGATTTGTTGATTTTATGTGTCGGGGGTACATTTCAGCGTCACAAACCATTTTTCTTCCACACCAGAAGTTTCTTTCTGATATTTATGTTATGGAAGAGTACGAAAATGAAAAAAAAAAGATCAGTTTTCCTTATTTGATCGTATCAGAAAGGCACTTTGGGATTGCTAAATCACAGACGAGATAAATATATAAAGCAACAGAACCATCATAGTATTTTTGACTCCTACGAAAGGAAGGGTGGTAAATGGATCATTCAACGATCTGAATCAGATGGATTCTCTTTCTTTCTTAGATAGAATAGAAGAGAAGAAAAAAGTAAATTCCATTGCGGAGCCGTATGCAACGCACAGAAGATGCCTGTACGGTTGTTCAATTTCTTCTTGTTATTTTTTTTATCCCTTACATTAGCCCAATCATGCGAGATAGAGGAACCGTTCATGATGTTATATCAATATCAATATAATTAGGGTCATGATTCATCAACCTGCTAGTTCTTTTTATGAATCACGAACAGGGGAATTTGTCCTGGAAATGGAAGAACTACTGAAACTTCGTGAAACCCTCACAAAGGTTTATGTACAAAGAACGGGCAAGCCTTTATGGGTTGTATCCGAAGACATGGAAAGGGATGTTTTTATGTCAGCAACAGAAGCCCAAGCTCATGGCATTGTTGATCTCGTAGCGGTCGAAAATGAAAATACCGGGGATTTCGTGTAAATCCATTTCAAACCATAATTCGAATTTTCTGTGATTTGGTATTGAATAGAAAAAATTCATAATCATCAATCCAATCATCAGGTTAAGATCGATCTAAACCAACCCATTCCATTCTAATTCTATATATACATATATATATATACGATACGACATGCCAACTATTAAACAACTTATTAGAAACGCAAGACAGCCAATAAGAAATGTTACGAAATCTCCCGCTCTTAGAGGATGTCCTCAGCGTCGAGGAACATGTACTAGGGTGTATGTGCGACTCGTTCAGATCATGAGTTCGAACAAATGAGACAATTTTTCCAGTGTCAATGACCGGTACCAATGAATAGGGTAAATGGAAAAGATCTATCATATACCTATATTGTGTATGGAATTTATGGTTTCCATTGGTGCAAATCCAATCACCTAGATTTGAGATGAAAAGCAATTCCCCATTGGTAGCAAATAGTTATCCATTAAGCGGAGGAAATAGTATTATAAGAAGCAAAAAGATTATGCTCCTATTGTTAAAAGAGCGGACTAAGAGGGTCAGCTACCTAGCCAACTTTCCTAATTAAATGCCGTCACTGTATAGATAACTCTTATTGTGAAAAGAGCTATTACTCTATAATTGATGGGTAGAGCCAAAGAGTGTGAACTATACAAGTTCACAATACCATTTGGTTAAATGAAAGAAGAGGCTCCGGTGTATAGAGAGGACCTCACCGTTTAAGAAGTAACCATAGAAACGATGGAACCCACTATTTTTTTTTTAGTATCATTAGAATTTCTTATTTGCAGGTGAAATGCCTGGACGGAATAAAAAATTGTGGTCAGGAAGGTTATAGTAGCAAAAGCCATTGGAATTTATATTTTATATATCGGAATAATCCGTTTTGTTATTAATCGACCGTGAGAGGGGAAAAGGATGACTGAAAGAATCGAAATCAATTAGTTATTCATTAAGGTTTAATTTGATTCAATGACCAGAGTTAGACGGGGATATACAGCTCGGAGACGTCGAACAAAAATTCGTTTATTTGCATCAACCTCTAGAGGAGCTCATTCAAGACTTACTCGAACGATTACTCAACAGAAAATGAGAGCTTTGGCTTCCTCTCATCGAGATAGAGGCAGGCAAAAGAGGGATTTTCGTCGTTTGTGGATCACTCGGATAAATGCAGTAACTCGTGAGAATAAGGTATTGTATAGTTATAGTAGATTAATACACAATCTGTACAAGAAGCAATTGCTTCTTAATCGTAAAATACCTGCACAAATAGCTATATCAAATAAGAATTGTCTTTACATGATTTCCAACAAGATCATCAAATAAAGTAGATTCTAAAGTAATTAAAGTAGATTCTAAAGTAATTAAAGTAGATTCTAAAGTAATTAAAGTAGATTCTAAAGTAATTAAAGTAGATTCTAAAGTAATTAAAGTAGATTCTAAAGTAATTAAAGTAGATTCTAAAGTAATTAAAGTAGATTCTAAAGTAATTAAAGTAGATTCTAAAGTAATTAAAGTAGATTCTAAAGTAATTAAAGTAGATTCTAAAGTAATTAAAGTAGATTCTAAAGTAATTAAAGTAGATTCTAAAGTAATTAAAGTAGATTCTAAAGTAATTAAAGTAGATTCTAAAGTAATTAAAGTAGATTCTAAAGTAATTAAAGTAGATTCTAAAGTAATTAAAGTAATAGAATAGAAGAGAAGAAAAAAGGAAATTCCATTGCGGAGCCGTATGCAACGCACCAGAAGATGCCTGTACGGTTGTTCAATTTCTTCTTGTTATTTTTTTTATCCCTTACATTAGCCCAATCATGCGAGATAGAGGAACCGTTCATGATGTTATATCAATATCAATATAATTAGGGTCATGATTCATCAACCTGCTAGTTCTTTTTATGAATCACGAACAGGGGAATTTGTCCTGGAAATGGAAGAACTACTGAAACTTCGTGAAACCCTCACAAAGGTTTATGTACAAAGAACGGGCAAGCCTTTATGGGTTGTATCCGAAGACATGGAAAGGGATGTTTTTATGTCAGCAACAGAAGCCCAAGCTCATGGCATTGTTGATCTCGTAGCGGTCGAAAATGAAAATACCGGGGATTTCGTGTAAATCCATTTCAAACCATAATTCGAATTTTCTGTGATTTGGTATTGAATAGAAAAAATTCATAATCATCAATCCAATCATCAGGTTAAGATCGATCTAAACCAACCCATTCCATTCTAATTCTATATATACATATATATATATACGATACGACATGCCAACTATTAAACAACTTATTAGAAACGCAAGACAGCCAATAAGAAATGTTACGAAATCTCCCGCTCTTAGAGGATGTCCTCAGCGTCGAGGAACATGTACTAGGGTGTATGTGCGACTCGTTCAGATCATGAGTTCGAACAAATGAGACAATTTTTCCAGTGTCAATGACCGGTACCAATGAATAGGGTAAATGGAAAAGATCTATCATATACCTATATTGTGTATGGAATTTATGGTTTCCATTGGTGCAAATCCAATCACCTAGATTTGAGATGAAAAGCAATTCCCCATTGGTAGCAAATAGTTATCCATTAAGCGGAGGAAATAGTATTATAAGAAGCAAAAAGATTATGCTCCTATTGTTAAAAGAGCGGACTAAGAGGGTCAGCTACCTAGCCAACTTTCCTAATTAAATGCCGTCACTGTATAGATAACTCTTATTGTGAAAAGAGCTATTACTCTATAATTGATGGGTAGAGCCAAAGAGTGTGAACTATACAAGTTCACAATACCATTTGGTTAAATGAAAGAAGAGGCTCCGGTGTATAGAGAGGACCTCACCGTTTAAGAAGTAACCATAGAAACGATGGAACCCACTATTTTTTTTTTAGTATCATTAGAATTTCTTATTTGCAGGTGAAATGCCTGGACGGAATAAAAAATTGTGGTCAGGAAGGTTATAGTAGCAAAAGCCATTGGAATTTATATTTTATATATCGGAATAATCCGTTTTGTTATTAATCGACCGTGAGAGGGGAAAAGGATGACTGAAAGAATCGAAATCAATTAGTTATTCATTAAGGTTTAATTTGATTCAATGACCAGAGTTAGACGGGGATATACAGCTCGGAGACGTCGAACAAAAATTCGTTTATTTGCATCAACCTCTAGAGGAGCTCATTCAAGACTTACTCGAACGATTACTCAACAGAAAATGAGAGCTTTGGCTTCCTCTCATCGAGATAGAGGCAGGCAAAAGAGGGATTTTCGTCGTTTGTGGATCACTCGGATAAATGCAGTAACTCGTGAGAATAAGGTATTGTATAGTTATAGTAGATTAATACACAATCTGTACAAGAAGCAATTGCTTCTTAATCGTAAAATACCTGCACAAATAGCTATATCAAATAAGAATTGTCTTTACATGATTTCCAACAAGATCATCAAATAAAGTAGATTCTAAAGTAATTAAAGTAGATTCTAAAGTAATTAAAGTAGATTCTAAAGTAATATACAGTACAGGAATGATTGAAACAGAATTCCCCGGAGAAGGAACTCCGGGAAAATAGAATAAAAATAAATTAAGATAGTAATAGGAATGAACGAATATGTTTCAATAAAAAAAATTTTCTCCATTTTTTGTTTCTTATAACACAGGAACCCACTCTAGATTCTAGGCCTTTTCGAACAAAACATCAATCTGAGCTTGAGTTACAATTGGAGTTTTGAGTCAATTGAAGAGTATGTCTATTTATTTTTGGTTCTAGGACCAGTAGTTCTGGGGATCGACTCGGCTCTCTCAAATTGTTTCTCATTATTAAGAAAAGGTAACAAAGATAAAATACGGGCTTGCTTTATAGCAATAGTAATTAATCGTTGTTGTTTCAAAGTCAATCTATTCACCCGCCTAGATAATATTTTTCCTTGTTCACTAATAAATCGACTAATTAAACTCATGTTTCTATAATCGATTCGATCCCCCGATCCAATTGGGGGCAAACGCCTACGAAAAGATCGCTTGGATTTACGAAAAGATTGCTTGGATTTATCCATGGTTTATTCCTTATTTCTAAAATTATATTTCTTTATTCACTTCAGTTCAGATCCGACCAAAATAGGCTTTGATTTGTATACATTATGTATATTATATATGTTAAATATATGTTAAGTTCTTCCTCTTCCTTGGCGAGAGCGCACACGCGTTCTGTTCGATCTATTTCTTTATTTCTCCATGAATCGTATGCTTGTTACAATAGCGACAAAATTTTCTCAATTCTAATCGACCAGGCGTATTGTGTCGATTCTTTTGAGTAATATATCTAGAAATACCTGGCGATTCTTTATTGACATCATTTCGGGCACAACTGGTACATTCCAAAATAACTATGACTCTGACATCTTTACCCTTGGCCATGAACCTCCTTTGAATTTTGGATCGGCTTAACTCTTCTATTTTCGATCCGAGCTGAAGAAGAAGAAAAGAACAAAAAAAAATCGATAGAAGTTACTAACTAGAAATGGAATTTCTAAGTATTTCGTTGCAATTATCATTTCATTATATAATGATAATTAATAGATAATTAATATTATATTAATGGAGTAACAATTTTAATAGAATAATAAAGTAATAGAATAATAAAGTAATAGAATAATAAAGTAATATACAGTACAGGAATGATTGAAACAGAATTCCCCGGAGAAGGAACTCCGGGAAAATAGAATAAAAATAAATTAAGATAGTAATAGGAATGAACGAATATGTTTCAATAAAAAAAATTTTCTCCATTTTTTGTTTCTTATAACACAGGAACCCACTCTAGATTCTAGGCCTTTTCGAACAAAACATCAATCTGAGCTTGAGTTACAATTGGAGTTTTGAGTCAATTGAAGAGTATGTCTATTTATTTTTGGTTCTAGGACCAGTAGTTCTGGGGATCGACTCGGCTCTCTCAAATTGTTTCTCATTATTAAGAAAAGGTAACAAAGATAAAATACGGGCTTGCTTTATAGCAATAGTAATTAATCGTTGTTGTTTCAAAGTCAATCTATTCACCCGCCTAGATAATATTTTTCCTTGTTCACTAATAAATCGACTAATTAAACTCATGTTTCTATAATCGATTCGATCCCCCGATCCAATTGGGGGCAAACGCCTACGAAAAGATCGCTTGGATTTACGAAAAGATTGCTTGGATTTATCCATGGTTTATTCCTTATTTCTAAAATTATATTTCTTTATTCACTTCAGTTCAGATCCGACCAAAATAGGCTTTGATTTGTATACATTATGTATATTATATATGTTAAATATATGTTAAGTTCTTCCTCTTCCTTGGCGAGAGCGCACACGCGTTCTGTTCGATCTATTTCTTTATTTCTCCATGAATCGTATGCTTGTTACAATAGCGACAAAATTTTCTCAATTCTAATCGACCAGGCGTATTGTGTCGATTCTTTTGAGTAATATATCTAGAAATACCTGGCGATTCTTTATTGACATCATTTCGGGCACAACTGGTACATTCCAAAATAACTATGACTCTGACATCTTTACCCTTGGCCATGAACCTCCTTTGAATTTTGGATCGGCTTAACTCTTCTATTTTCGATCCGAGCTGAAGAAGAAGAAAAGAACAAAAAAAAATCGATAGAAGTTACTAACTAGAAATGGAATTTCTAAGTATTTCGTTGCAATTATCATTTCATTATATAATGATAATTAATAGATAATTAATATTATATTAATGGAGTAACAATTTTAATAGAATAATAAAGTAATAATTTAATGGAGTAATAATTAAATAATACAATTTCTTTCTAACTCTCAATTGTTCCTATCCTAAAGAACTGAAAAAATAGGGGCGAAATTAGAAATTTTAGTCACGTGGAATTGTATCTCTAATTTTATTCATTTCTTCGCATATCAATCAATAACTAGAATTAAAAAAAGGGGAATGACAAGGCATCCGGAAATAACCGATTAATTTCTATCAATAGGCCTGCTAAAGACCCAAACCATAGAGTACTTAGCACAGGTGCCACGGAGAGATATGTTTTTATATCTCGCATTGAAAATCCTCCTTCTATTATAGATTGTAATACATATATGGTCAGATGCTGTAGTTCAAGATCATTTGTATTTTTTTACACAGAATTCCTAACTAAAATAGATATGTACAATGAAGCAATAGATTTTTTTCTTTTTTTGTAAAAGAAAAAAAAATCTAATCCCTTGTTCCTGAGCATTACTGATAAATATTAACTTTTTTATACGTTAGGGTTCAGATGTATATAATTCTTTTATTATATGAAACCAAAAAACCAAAAAGAAGAAATGACAAGAAAATTGTATATAGATGGAGGAGAAAATGACGATATGGAAAACAAGACAGGGATTTTGTACAATGAAACTGTACAACAATTTTGAAAAGGGATGTAGCGCAGCTTGGTAGCGCGTTTGTTTTGGTAAAAAAAAAAATTTTTCTGTTCTCCAAAATGCGATCTTCGATATACACATTTTTGCGAGGTTCAATACACCTTTTTTCTTTTCCTTCCTATCCTAAAGAACTGAAAAAATAGGGGCGAAATTAGAAATTTTAGTCACGTGGAATTGTATCTCTAATTTTATTCATTTCTTCGCATATCAATCAATAACTAGAATTAAAAAAAGGGGAATGACAAGGCATCCGGAAATAACCGATTAATTTCTATCAATAGGCCTGCTAAAGACCCAAACCATAGAGTACTTAGCACAGGTGCCACGGAGAGATATGTTTTTATATCTCGCATTGAAAATCCTCCTTCTATTATAGATTGTAATACATATATGGTCAGATGCTGTAGTTCAAGATCATTTGTATTTTTTTACACAGAATTCCTAACTAAACAGGATTCCTAACTAAACAGGATTCCTAACTAAACAGGATTCCTAACTAAACAGGATTCCTAACTAAACAGGATTCCTAACTAAACAGGATTCCTAACTAAAATAGATATGTACAATGAAGCAATAGATTTTTTTCTTTTTTTGTAAAAGAAAAAAAAATCTAATCCCTTGTTCCTGAGCATTACTGATAAATATTAACTTTTTTATACGTTAGGGTTCAGATGTATATAATTCTTTTATTATATGAAACCAAAAAACCAAAAAGAAGAAATGACAAGAAAATTGTATATAGATGGAGGAGAAAATGACGATATGGAAAACAAGACAGGGATTTTGTACAATGAAACTGTACAACAATTTTGAAAAGGGATGTAGCGCAGCTTGGTAGCGCGTTTGTTTTGGGTACAAAATGTCACGGGTTCAAATCCTGTCATCCCTACCTATTACTTCTCCCATGGGCAGTAACGAGGGATTCATTGAGATCGATTAAAATTGGACATAATCTTCTGGTCTTGCATACTATATGTATGCAAGACGTATTGGGGGTAGAAAAATTACTTTTCTTTACAGTACAGTCGTATCTCCTGTCATAAGGATAAGAAAGCGCTCTTAGTTCAGTTCGGTAGAACGCGGGTCTCCAAAACCCGATGTCGTAGGTTCAAATCCTACAGAGCGTGATTCGGTTTATTTGATGTCGAATCACAATAAAATAATTTAACAAAACAAAAAGTTGAATTGTAACTTGAAAACTTGAATTTGACCTCCTTCCTGCAGGAGGTCAATCAAAAAAAGAAAGAAATATTACTCAATCAAAGGTCCAACTGATCACCACGTCTATATTGTAAATATGCGGTTACGAATAATCCTGCTAAAGTAATAGGAATTAGACCTAAGACGATTCCAAATAGAAAAACTTCAATCATTTCGGTTTGTTTAAGGGGATAAAAAGAAAGGTAAGATCTATCCCTAAATATTAATCTAAATTATCCGTGAATCTCAATGACCAAGAATTGGCAATTGATGTGAGAAAGAACCATAGAATACCCGGAATCTCAGAGAAATATTCGTTTTTATCAATTTTTCATTCAATTCATTTCAAATAAGTCGTATCTTGTTCAAACCAATGAATAGAGCTGAGGTTATAGTTAAAGCAGCCAGTAGAAAACCGAAATAACTAGTTATAGTAAGCATGAAAGAGCTAAATTAGATATGTTCTTTTGCTACATATGTTGATAAAACACTTACCTAAGTTTCAATTTTTACAAAATACGACGGCAAGAAAAAATCAATTGACAGAATTAGTTTAGTTCCAATTGAAAATTCTGGATCCATCAGTCATTATAGATAAGACTAACTAAGAGTGACATAGGTAGAAAAATTCGATTCATCTGCTGTGACATTGACCGATCCTATGATTCGGAATCAACAGATTCATTGTGGAATTTGTGAGTTGAATAAAGTAATAGTAATAAGAACTGTGCCGTGTAACTTCATTCAAAACTTAAATTACTTATAGACTTATACTTAAATATTAAATTAAATATTAAATTAAATATTAAATTAAATATTAAATTAAATATTAAATTAAATATTAAATTAAATATTAAATTAAATATTAAATTAAATATTAAATTAAATATTAAATTAAATATTAAATTAAATATTAAATTAAATATTAAATTAAATATTAAATAAAATATAAGTAATTTAAGTAATTTTGGAATAAAAGAATTGGATTTGAAAATTCCATTTTAATCATTTCCTTTCTATTTCAATAGGATCTAATCTTTTTTGGAACGAACGGCCTGATACTATTTACCTTTTATTTATTTTAACTCATTGGACTCAGTACAGTAATAGGTTGCTTAATTGCCCATAACATAATATTTCGAATGAAAAGAAAAAGGTGTCCCACGATCTATCGAAAAAAATAAAACCTTTACTTTATTTTTAATTTTTACAAAATACGACGGCAAGAAAAAATCAATTGACAGAATTAGTTTAGTTCCAATTGAAAATTCTGGATCCATCAGTCATTATAGATAAGACTAACTAAGAGTGACATAGGTAGAAAAATTCGATTCATCTGCTGTGACATTGACCGATCCTATGATTCGGAATCAACAGATTCATTGTGGAATTTGTGAGTTGAATAAAGTAATAGTAAAAGTAAGTAAAATATAAAGTATAAGTAAAAGTAATAGTAAAAGTAAGTAAAATATAAAGTATAAGTAAAAGTAATAGTAATAAGAACTGTGCCGTGTAACTTCATTCAAAACTTAAATTACTTATAGACTTATACTTAAATATTAAATTAAATATTAAATTAAATATTAAATTAAATATTAAATTAAATATTAAATAAAATATAAGTAATTTAAGTAATTTTGGAATAAAAGAATTGGATTTGAAAATTCCATTTTAATCATTTCCTTTCTATTTCAATAGGATCTAATCTTTTTTGGAACGAACGGCCTGATACTATTTACCTTTTATTTATTTTAACTCATTGGACTCAGTACAGTAATAGGTTGCTTAATTGCCCATAACATAATATTTCGAATGAAAAGAAAAAGGTGTCCCACGATCTATCGAAAAAAATAAAACCTTTACTTTATTTTTAATTTTTATATTTTTATTCTTTTTTTTCAGGTCCAACTCGATTCAAAGACGAACAACTTCCATTATCCTTTTAGATTCTATATTCTGTCTTTCCATATCATGGAGTTCCATACTTCTAGTTTGGTCAAGAAAGAACCTTTGTTTTGGATCTAATACAATAACGGTTGCATCACGAATATGGATTGTTCCAACTGGGTTCTGTTTCTTTCACTAATATAGTATATTCTGTTTCTTTCACTAATATAGTATATTCTGTTTCTTTCACTAATATAGTATATTCTGTTTCTTTCACTAATATAGTATATTCTGTTTCTTTCACTAATATAGTATATTCTGTTTCTTTCACTAATATAGTATATTCTGTTTCTTTCACTAATATAGTATATTCTGTTTCTTTCACTAATATAGTATATTCTGTTTCTTTCACTAATATAGTATATTCTGTTTCTTTCACTAATATAGTATATACTATTGTATTTTGTATTACAGTATATTTATTGTATTATACGACCAACCAATTACTTGAAATAAAAAGATTTGAACAAAAAAACTTTTAACCCCAAAATGGGTTTATTATAGATTTCGCATACATATAATTGAATTGTGTGAATATTATAATATGTTCCATAAGTGAATATTCTAATATGCTTCATAAATTATTAGAAACCATCGATTCACGCTTTTCCAAGATCTTTACTTTCTATTACGAATCCAATAATGGAAATCTTATAAGGAATTTGAGTAATTTTCTATTGATCTATTGAATAACATAGAGTTATGCATAGACAAGGAACAAAAAAAGAAGAAAAGAATTATGTAGCATTTCGGTACCGATCGAGACTGCGTTGCTGTGCCAGAGGAAGGATAGCTATACTGATTCGGTATACTTGAAATAAACCTTTGGTACAAAATTGACGATCTCACAAAGATGCAATATCAGTAGTTTTCCATTTACTGATCCCATCTTTCAAGGAATCGATTCCCTTTTTTGAATGTACAAAAATTTGTGGAGCTCAGAATGTCTGGAAGCACGGGAGAACGTTCTTTTGCTGATATTATTACCAGTATTCGATACTGGGTCATTCATAGCATTACTATACCTTCCCTATTCATTGCGGGTTGGTTATTCGTCAGTACGGGTTTAGCTTACGACGTGTTTGGAAGTCCTCGGCCAAACGAGTATTTCACAGAGAGCCGACAAGGTATTCCATTGATAACCGGCCGTTTTGATTCTTTGGAACAACTTGATGAATTTAGTAAATCCTTTTAGGAGGCCCCCAATGACCATAGATCGAACCTATCCAATTTTTACAGTGCGATGGTTGGCTGTTCACGGACTAGCTGTACCTACCGTTTCTTTTTTGGGGTCAATATCAGCAATGCAGTTCATCCAACGATAAACCTAATTTTAATTATAGAGCTATGACACAATCAAACCCGAATGAACAAAATGTTGAATTGAATCGTACCAGTCTATACTGGGGTTTATTACTAATTTTTGTACTTGCTGTTTTATTTTCCAATTATTTCTTCAATTGAAAGAAAGAAAGAGAATAGTAGGAATTCTCTTATCCCATTCGGAAAGATACCATCCTCATAATTATCCATGACTGTTTTTGTCTCTAGCATGACCATTTGAGAAAATGTGGAGGAAAGTAGGGGAAATGGCCGATACTACTGGAAGGATTCCTCTTTGGCTGGTTGGTACTGTAACTGGTATTCCTGTGATCGGTTTAATAGGTGTTTTCTTTTACGGTTCATATTCTGGGTTGGGTTCATCTCTCTAGTAATCGGATAAACCGGATTGTAGACATGAAAGAGTAAGAAAAGAACTCAACGGGACCTTATCGCTCTAATTAGACAAAGGAGGGTAAGGTCCCGTTGAGTTCTTTTCTTACTCTTATAGGAAGTAGGAAGATTTTGATCTATTCCATAACATACAAATTGGCCAGTCAACATAATCAAAATATTATATTCGTAGAAATGAAATGACAAAACGGATCCTTTGCTCTGATGTTTCAAACCACTCTATTCTTTTGTTTCTTAATAATGTTTTTGAAGAATTGAATCTATTGATTGATTCATAGTCTCTGTTCTTCCTTTCCTCCATAATATTAACTCTTATGAAGAAACAAGAAAAGAGTAATCAATGGATTTTCTGAATAATACAATATTATATAGATTTCTACGCATGAGACATCCTGCAAATCATTTCTATACTAAACTACTATCATTTCTATAATAAACTACTAATAGAACTTACTCTATAAAACTCTATAATATAATTTGTTTGAATAATTTCTCTTGAATAATTTCTCTTGAATAATTTCTCTTGAATAATTTCTCTTGAATAATTTCTCTTGAATAATTTCTCTTGAATAATTTCTCTTGAATAATTTCTCTTGAATAATTTCTCTAAGTTTAAAGTTTAAGTTAATTGAAGAAGTTCTATTTGCTCAATCAATTATTCCCCTAATCCTTTCTCTCTTTTTGTTTGTCCACAACTTCCTATGAATCTAACCAAAAGAGTTCTGGTGGACCCGGAAAAGAAGGAATGGTAATCTTTGACGAACAGGAGAAAAAATAATTATTATTTCGATATAAGACGACACAAGAAAAAGGATTTTCCGCCCTTTTCTTGTGTCGAATAGAAGACTCGTAAGACTAGTAATCCCTCCTAAAAGGATTTCTTTCTTTCATTTTTCCCATCCTTGCTCTGTATTCTCTTTCTTTGTATGTCTATTGTCTATTACTAAGAATAGGATACAAGTAATGAATTCCAGACATCCCGCAAAACGAAAAAAAAAGTATAAACAAAGCAACCAAAAAGGTTTACAGATTTTTTGATCATACATAATTGTATGGATCAAAAAAAATTCGGCGCTTTTTACCAACTTGATGTTAAGGAATCTCTGCACCTAGAAATTCATTTCGTACAATTGAACCTTTTCAAACTGTTTCTTTTTTGGGGTCAATATCAGCAATGCAGTTCATCCAACGATAAACCTAATTTTAATTATAGAGCTATGACACAATCAAACCCGAATGAACAAAATGTTGAATTGAATCGTACCAGTCTATACTGGGGTTTATTACTAATTTTTGTACTTGCTGTTTTATTTTCCAATTATTTCTTCAATTGAAAGAAAGAAAGAGAATAGTAGGAATTCTCTTATCCCATTCGGAAAGATACCATCCTCATAATTATCCATGACTGTTTTTGTCTCTAGCATGACCATTTGAGAAAATGTGGAGGAAAGTAGGGGAAATGGCCGATACTACTGGAAGGATTCCTCTTTGGCTGGTTGGTACTGTAACTGGTATTCCTGTGATCGGTTTAATAGGTGTTTTCTTTTACGGTTCATATTCTGGGTTGGGTTCATCTCTCTAGTAATCGGATAAACCGGATTGTAGACATGAAAGAGTAAGAAAAGAACTCAACGGGACCTTATCGCTCTAATTAGACAAAGGAGGGTAAGGTCCCGTTGAGTTCTTTTCTTACTCTTATAGGAAGTAGGAAGATTTTGATCTATTCCATAACATACAAATTGGCCAGTCAACATAATCAAAATATTATATTCGTAGAAATGAAATGACAAAACGGATCCTTTGCTCTGATGTTTCAAACCACTCTATTCTTTTGTTTCTTAATAATGTTTTTGAAGAATTGAATCTATTGATTGATTCATAGTCTCTGTTCTTCCTTTCCTCCATAATATTAACTCTTATGAAGAAACAAGAAAAGAGTAATCAATGGATTTTCTGAATAATACAATATTATATAGATTTCTACGCATGAGACATCCTGCAAATCATTTCTATACTAAACTACTATCATTTCTATAATAAACTACTAATAGAACTTACTCTATAAAACTCTATAATATAATTTGTTTGAATAATTTCTCTTGAATAATTTCTCTTGAATAATTTCTCTTGAATAATTTCTCTTGAATAATTTCTCTTGAATAATTTCTCTTGAATAATTTCTCTTGAATAATTTCTCTTGAATAATTTCTCTTGAATAATTTCTCTTGAATAATTTCTCTTGAATAATTTCTCTTGAATAATTTCTCTTGAATAATTTCTCTTGAATAATTTCTCTTGAATAATTTCTCTTGAATAATTTCTCTTGAATAATTTCTCTTGAATAATTTCTCTTGAATAATTTCTCTTGAATAATTTCTCTTGAATAATTTCTCTTGAATAATTTCTCTTGAATAATTTCTCTTGAATAATTTCTCTTGAATAATTTCTCTTGAATAATTTCTCTTGAATAATTTCTCTTGAATAATTTCTCTTGAATAATTTCTCTTGAATAATTTCTCTAAGTTTAAAGTTTAAGTTAATTGAAGAAGTTCTATTTGCTCAATCAATTATTCCCCTAATCCTTTCTCTCTTTTTGTTTGTCCACAACTTCCTATGAATCTAACCAAAAGAGTTCTGGTGGACCCGGAAAAGAAGGAATGGTAATCTTTGACGAACAGGAGAAAAAATAATTATTATTTCGATATAAGACGACACAAGAAAAAGGATTTTCCGCCCTTTTCTTGTGTCGAATAGAAGACTCGTAAGACTAGTAATCCCTCCTAAAAGGATTTCTTTCTTTCATTTTTCCCATCCTTGCTCTGTATTCTCTTTCTTTGTATGTCTATTGTCTATTACTAAGAATAGGATACAAGTAATGAATTCCAGACATCCCGCAAAACGAAAAAAAAAGTATAAACAAAGCAACCAAAAAGGTTTACAGATTTTTTGATCATACATAATTGTATGGATCAAAAAAAATTCGGCGCTTTTTACCAACTTGATGTTAAGGAATCTCTGCACCTAGAAATTCATTTCGTACAATTGAACCTTTTCAAACTGTTTCTTTTTAAGAACCAAAAAAACTTGTGCCAAAATAACAGATGCCAAGAAGAACAAAAGACCTTGGACCCGTAATGGGTCTTGAAGCACTATTTCTGCATCTCCCTGACCAAAGCCTCCCACATTGGGATTGCTTGTTAATGGTTGATCAAGCTTGATGGATTCACCCTCTGAAACAAGAAGTTCTGGTCCTGGAGGTATAATATCAACCACTTGATGTCCATCCGATGCATCAACTATGGTTATTTCATATCCCCCTTTTTCTTTACGTACTATTCTGCTTACTATACCTGCTGATGTAGCATTATAGACTGTATTGTTACTTTTGCTACCATCAGGATAAATCTGACCCCTTCCTCTGTTCCCACCTACGTATATGGGATATTTTAAGAAGTGAACGTCTTTCTTCGTAGCAGGGTCGGGGGAAAGAATGGGAAAGACGATTTCACTATATTTCTGACCGGGAACAGGACCTATCACAATAATATTTCTTTTATTGGGACGATAACTCTGAAAAGACAGATTTCCTATCTTTTCTTTCAACTCAGGAGAAATACGATCAAGGGGGGCTAATTCGAATCCGTCGGGTAAAATGAGAACAGCCCCCACATTCAAAGTCCCCTTTTTACCATTAGCAAGAACTTGTTTCAGTTGCTTATCATAAGGTATTCGAACAACTGCTTCAAATACAGTATCAGGAAGCACAGCTTGCGGAACTTCAATATCCACGGGTTTATTAGCTAAATGGCAATTGGCACATACAATTCGTCCCGTTGCTTCTCGCGGGTTTTCATAACCCTGCTGCGCAAAAATGGGATATGCATTTGAAATAGATGCCCGAGTTATTACATATATCATGATCGATACAGAAATGGATCGAGTCATCTCTTCCTTTACCCAAGAAAAAGTATTTTTATTTTGCATGTCCAATCATTGATCCCGGAATTTCTACAATAAATTAGATAGGTAGCTAGTATAGTTCCCTATACACGAGTCTGTCATTGTACTGGAATAATTGTACTGGAATATAGGACGAATACCTTGAACAGATAAAAGTATAAAGAATTAAGTAAAATTGAAAATACTTTCTTTATACACGAAGAAAGATTCTGATTTGATTGATATAATAAGATCAAATGAGTTCTTTATTCATTCATTGAATGATAAATTACTACAAGCGAAGGAGATACACGATTTAAAAAAAGGAAGATCCAATATTTCACAATTGTATCTAGAATAACTGGAAAAGTGGAAACAAGACCAGATATAATTTGATCGTTATGATCCAATCCAAAATCGTTGTAGACCGAACCGATCATTAGTTCCCAACCATGGGTCGAGTGAAATCCGATCCATAAATCAGTAACTAAAAGAATAGAAAAAGCTTTTATTGTGTCACTTAAGTTATAGAGGAATTCCTGAACCCAAGAATTAAGAATGACGAGTTCTTCATTACTCAGAATAAAATAACCACTTAGAATAGCGAAACAGATTATATTTGTCGAGAAATGCAAAATGATATGGAGATCATATTCATTGTGTGCTTTGACTAATTGTATTGTTTCCTTGTGTATTCCTATATGAAGTTTTTGTATATGCGTTTCCGGGTACTCCTTTATCATTTCGTCCAATAGGAATAGTTCTTCTAATTCTATGAATCTTTCCAGAACGTTTTTCTCTTGAATATGATTCAAAAAATTTTCGGATTGCCTGGTATTCCACCAATTAGTAACCCAAGGTTCCAGACATTTATTAAATGAGAAAGAGACCCACCAGGGCAAAAATACTATAGATGCGAGATATGGGAGGGAGGCCAATGCTTTCTTTTTTTTCATTTTTTTTTCTGTGAATTGAATTGTTAATGAACCTGCTTCATTCGTTGACTCTATCTGATCTGATATTTCTTTGAAGCACGAGTTGTATAACAAGGTATTGACCTATGGGTCTATTCCTTTCCTATTATTGTGTAATAATTTTATTTTTTTATTTAATTTAGAAGGAATATAGACATAGAATAAGAGTCCTTTTCGGATGAAAATGAGAAAAAAAGAAATAAATATTATTCCGGATATCTCAATTGGGCAAATTTGAACCAATTTTATTTTCATTTGTTCCTTTCGATGAATACTCGAAAACCCACTTGAAGTAACGAATCGAGTTTCGAGACGAAAAAACTCCCCCTGGATCAATTAATTCTTTCGAAATGTTTCACCGTCTAACCAGAAAAGGGTATCAATTCCAAATCTGGGGCCTAAAAGATGAATTCTGTATTACGAAATACATGTTCGGATAGGTTTCAAGTTCCTTCCCCCATCTTGAGAAAATATTTATTCTTCATTTTATTCTTCACTTCAGTTCGTTTCAAAATACTTCAATTGGTACGCGCAAGAAATAGGCCAATTCGGCAGCTTTTTGTTCAATTTCTCGTGGAGTAAAATTCTCATCAGTACGAGTCAAGGGAATGGCTCCTTGGCCTCTGATTTCCATATAAAGGACACGACGAGGATAAAGACCCTCTTTAACCTCTATTCTGATTGATTGGATATCTCTCATAAAGAAGCGAAGGAAGATGCGACGATTTATTCCAGGAAATCCCCAGCGAAAAATACACACTATTCCTTCTTTTCTATCGAATCGGTCATAACCGCTACCTACATTCCACGAAATTGTGCACCACAAATACGAGCTAATGAATAGACCCGCGATCCCGTAGAAAGACATCACGATCCCTTGTGGAAAAAAAATGATTTGCTGAGATGGAAATACGGATATCAAATTCCTACCAAGATAACTGGAAGTTCCAACCACTAAGAATCCTAGTGAACCTAAAAAAAGGATACAGGCCCAGCAAAAATTACTCGTTTTTCGAGACCCCGTTATAAGTTTTTTTATTCTTCACTTCAAGTTCGGTTCAAAATACTTCAATTGGTACGCGCAAGAAATAGGCCAATTCGGCAGCTTTTGGTTCAAGTCTCGTGGAGTAAAATTTCATCAGTACGAGTCAAGGGAATGGTCCTTGGCCTCTGATTTCCATATAAAGGACACGACGAGGATAAAGACCCTCTTTAACCTCTATTCTGATTGATTGGATATCTCTCATAAAGAAGCGAAGGAAGATGCGACGATTTATTCCAGGAAATCCCCAGCGAAAAATACACACTATTCCTTCTTTTCTATCGAATCGGTCATAACCGCTACCTACATTCCACGAAATTGTGCACCACAAATACGAGCTAATGAATAGACCCGCGATCCCGTAGAAAGACATCACGATCCCTTGTGGAAAAAAAATGATTTGCTGAGATGGAAATACGGATATCAAATTCCTACCAAGATAACTGGAAGTTCCAACCACTAAGAATCCTAGTGAACCTAAAAAAAGGATACAGGCCCAGCAAAAATTACTCGTTTTTCGAGACCCCGTTATAAGTTCTATCCATATATGTTCTGATCGCCAATTCATACTATACTAGATCCAGTTGCATTCGATTGGAATTGAGCGAATAACCCAAATAAATTTTACTTTACCTTTCTTGATCCCGAAGTAACTTTCATCAACTAGCACTATTCTGATGTGAAACATTAGGAGTAATTGGTTAGATACATTGACTTTCTATTTAAAATATTCACTAATCCATTTTGAACCAGCTATATTCACATATACATGCATTTATGCAGATATCATATATCCGCATAACAGTTCTTTCATTTGTGTGTTCGGAAAGAGCCACATATCATACCATATTACACGAGATAAATATCTGTATTATCATCCAGTGTTGAAATAAATTGATAAGATTCGGTCCCATTGGGTCTAGACAATCTTATTTTTTTGGACATGAAGAAATAAGGAAACCATTGCAATTGCCGGAAATACTAGGCCCACTAAAGGCACAAAAATAGAGGGTAAGTTGGGATCTGTCATAGAATAGGTGCCTCAATTTAATATTTCTATCTGTTTTAATATTTCTATCTATTAGAAAGATATCTTCTTATGATATATCTATTATAAGTAATATCAAGTATCTATTATAAGTAATATCAACTATAATTCTATATGATTAGATAGAAAATGATTAGATAGAAAATGATTAGATAGAAAATGATTAGATAGAAAATGATTAGATAGAAAATGATTAGATAGAAAATGATTAGATAGAAAATGATTAGATAGAAAATGATTAGATAGAAAATGATTAGATAGAAAATGATTAGATAGAAAATGATTAGATAGAAAATGATTAGATAGAAAATGATTAGATAGAAAATGATTAGATAGAAAATGATTAGATAGAAAATGATTAGATAGAAAATGATTAGATAGAAAATGATTAGATAGAAAATGATTAGATAGAAAATGATTAGATAGAAAATGATTAGATAGAAAATGATTAGATAGAAAATGATTAGATAGAAAATGATTAGATAGAAAATGATTAGATAGAAAATGATTAGATAGAAAATGATTAGATAGAAAATGATTAGATAGAAAATGATTAGATAGAAAATGATTAGATAGAAAATGATTAGATAGAAAATGATTAGATAGAAAATGATTAGATAGAAAATGATTAGATAGAAAATGATTAGATAGAAAATGATTAGATAGAAAATGATTAGATAGAAAATGATTAGATAGAAAATGATTAGATAGAAAATGATTAGATAGAAAATGATTAGATAGAAAATGATTAGATAGAAAATGATTAGATAGAAAATGATTAGATAGAAAATGATTAGATAGAAAATGATTAGATAGAAAATGATTAGATAGAAAATGATTAGATAGAAAATGATTAGATAGAAAATGATTAGATAGAAAATGATTAGATAGAAAATGATTAGATAGAAAATGATTAGATAGAAAATGATTAGATAGAAAATGATTAGATAGAAAATGATTAGATAGAAAATGATTAGATAGAAAATGATTAGATAGAAAATGATTAGATAGAAAATGATTAGATAGAAAATGATTAGATAGAAAATGATTAGATAGAAAATGATTAGATAGAAAATGATTAGATAGAAAATGATTAGATAGAAAATGATTAGATAGAAAATGATTAGATAGAAAATGATTAGATAGAAAATGATTAGATAGAAAATGATTAGATAGAAAATGATTAGATAGAAAATGATTAGATAGAAAATGATTAGATAGAAAATGATTAGATAGAAAATGATTAGATAGAAAATGATTAGATAGAAAATGATTAGATAGAAAATGATTAGATAGAAAATGATTAGATAGAAAATGATTAGATAGAAAATGATTAGATAGAAAATGATTAGATAGAAAATGATTAGATAGAAAATGATTAGATAGAAAATGATTAGATAGAAAATGATTAGATAGAAAATGATTAGATAGAAAATGATTAGATAGAAAATGATTAGATAGAAAATGATTAGATAGAAAATGATTAGATAGAAAATGATTAGATAGAAAATGATTAGATAGAAAATGATTAGATAGAAAATGATTAGATAGAAAATGATTAGATAGAAAATGATTAGATAGAAAATGATTAGATAGAAAATGATTAGATAGAAAATGATTAGATAGAAAATGATTAGATAGAAAATGATTAGATAGAAAATGATTAGATAGAAAATGATTAGATAGAAAATGATTAGATAGAAAATGATTAGATAGAAAATGATTAGATAGAAAATGATTAGATAGAAAATGATTAGATAGAAAATGATTAGATAGAAAATGATTAGATAGAAAATGATTAGATAGAAAATGATTAGATAGAAAATGATTAGATAGAAAATGATTAGATAGAAAATGATTAGATAGAAAATGATTAGATAGAAAATGATTAGATAGAAAATGATTAGATAGAAAATGATTAGATAGAAAATGATTAGATAGAAAATGATTAGATAGAAAATGATTAGATAGAAAATGATTAGATAGAAAATGATTAGATAGAAAATGATTAGATAGAAAATGATTAGATAGAAAATGATTAGATAGAAAATGATTAGATAGAAAATGATTAGATAGAAAATGATTAGATAGAAAATGATTAGATAGAAAATGATTAGATAGAAAATGATTAGATAGAAAATGATTAGATAGAAAATGATTAGATAGAAAATGATTAGATAGAAAATGATTAGATAGAAAATGATTAGATAGAAAATGATTAGATAGAAAATGATTAGATAGAAAATGATTAGATAGAAAATGATTAGATAGAAAATGATTAGATAGAAAATGATTAGATAGAAAATGATTAGATAGAAAATGATTAGATAGAAAATGATTAGATAGAAAATGATTAGATAGAAAATGATTAGATAGAAAATGATTAGATAGAAAATGATTAGATAGAAAATGATTAGATAGAAAATGATTAGATAGAAAATGATTAGATAGAAAATGATTAGATAGAAAATGATTAGATAGAAAATGATTAGATAGAAAATGATTAGATAGAAAATGATTAGATAGAAAATGATTAGATAGAAAATGATTAGATAGAAAATGATTAGATAGAAAATGATTAGATAGAAAATGATTAGATAGAAAATGATTAGATAGAAAATGATTAGATAGAAAATGATTAGATAGAAAATGATTAGATAGAAAATGATTAGATAGAAAATGATTAGATAGAAAATGATTAGATAGAAAATGATTAGATAGAAAATGATTAGATAGAAAATGATTAGATAGAAAATGATTAGATAGAAAATGATTAGATAGAAAATGATTAGATAGAAAATGATTAGATAGAAAATGATTAGATAGAAAATGATTAGATAGAAAATGATTAGATAGAAAATGATTACGACGAATTAAATACTTGTTCGCTACAAATAAAATAACTGAATCTAGTGCTATACTTTACATTTTTGAACTTGGATTCAAGGGAAAGAAACCGTGGAGCTGAAATAACTCACCCAGAACACCTTTTAAAAGATTACGTGGTACTATTGGGTCGAATAAACCTTTATGGAATAAATACTCAGACACTTGTGAACCTTCAGGTATTACCTTTTTTAATGTTTGTTCAATTACTCTTTTACCCGCAAATGCAATGTAGGCGTTAGGTTCAGCAATAATGATATCCCCCAACATACCAAAACTGGCTGTTACTCCACCAGTTGTAGGAGATGTAAGAATTGATACATAGAATAACTTTTTATCTGATTGATAATTAGATGAAGCAGAAGATATTTTAGCCATTTGCATCAAGCTCAAACTTCCTTCTTGCATGCGTGCTCCTCCAGAAGCACACACAATAATGACAGGTAGAGATCGATTAGTAGCATACTCGATCAAACGAGTAATTTTCTCGCCTACTACGGATCCCATACTACCTCCCATAAACTGAAAATCCATAACGCCAATTGCTACGGGAATACCATTTATTTGACCTATGCCTGTTTGAATAGCATCAGCTAAACCTGTCCTTCTTTGATAAAAATCGATACGATCTCCATAAGGTTCCTCTTTTGAACGAAAATCAATGGGGTCTATAGATATCATATCTTTATCCAGAGGATCCCAAGTTCCGGGATCAATCGAAAGTTCAATTCTATCTGAACTACTCATTTTCAAATGATATCCACACTGTTCACAAATATTCATTTTTGACTTAAAAAATTTTTTATAATTTAATCCATAACAATTTTCGCATTGAACCCATAAATGTTTGTATTTTTGATTTATATTGAAATCATTGGATTCTACTTCTTCATGGAAATCTGATTCTACTCTTCATGGAAATCGATTCTACTTCTTCATGGAAGTCTGATTCTACTTCTTCATGGAAATCGATTCTACTTCTTCATGGAAATCGATTCTACTTCTTCATGGAAATCCGATTCTACTTCTTCATGGAATCTGATTCTACTCTTCATGGAAATCGATTCTACTTCTTCATGGAATCTGATTCTACTTCTCATGGAAATCTGATTCTACTCTTCATGGAAATCCGATTCTACTTCTTCATGAAATCTGATTCTACTTCTTCATGGAATTCTACTTCTTCATGAAATCTGATTCTACTTCTTCATGGAATTCTACTTCTTCATGAAATCTGATTCTACTTCTCATGGAAATCTGATTCTACTCTTCATGGAAATCGATTCTACTTCTTCATGAAATCTGATTCTACTCTTCATGGAAATCGATTCTACTTCTTCATGGAATTCTACTTCTTCATGGAAGTCTGATTCTACTTCTCATGGAAATCTGATTCTACTCTTCATGGAAATCCGATTCTACTTCTTCATGGAAATCCGATTCTACTTCTTCATGGAAATCTGATTCTACTTCTTCATGGAAGTCTGATTCTACTTCTTCATGGAATCTGATTCTACTTCTCATGGAAATCTGATTCTACTTCTTCATGGAAATCGATTCTACTTCTTCATGAAATCTGATTCTACTTCTTCATGAAATCTGATTCTACTTCTCATGGAAATCTGATTCTACTTCTTCATGGAAATCGATTCTACTTCTTCATGGAAATCATTGAAATTTTTTCTAGTTCTTTTACTAGACCTACCGCTCTCACTACTATTTCTATTTTCAGTACAAATGAAGTTATAAAAGTAACTGTCACTGTAATTGTTGGTACTACCCGAAATAGAACTATTAATACTGACTTCAAAACGAAGATAACTATCAATGCAACTATTAATGTGATTATTCAACTAGATTGAGTATCATACATGTAATGATAATAGTAGTGATTCTTTTTCTTATACCCCCCTACTCAAATAACTAGAAAGTTTTTTTTTCTAGTGCACTCAGAAAAGAACTATCATTGTCAACCTCAAAAATCTGATTTTCAATATCAAAATATACAGAGTAACTGTCACCATTACTATCCCTAACTAAAAAAGTGTCATCAGAGATCAAACTCCAAATATCCTTGATTTCAAATAAAGAATCAACATTAGTGAAACTATAATTACCACTATGATTCCAACTAGGAATCTTTTTCTTCGTATCGTTTAGAATAGGTTGTTCACTTCTACTGGTATGTCCAATACCATCAAGACTATCCATTGATTTACTTAGCCCACACCTATGTTCTAACTTCTCGTTAGACAACATCGAACGGAACCACCATTTTCCCATAGAGTCTTTGCTACCCCCTATTTGATGAAATACAATACATTCGATGGATAATCATTTCTTTCACTACTTACTCGTTCTTTCAATACTTACTCGTTATTAATTAACAATCCTAATGATTAGGATTAGATTCGTATGCTTAATTTCTGATAAGAAATCAAATAGTGAAAGTAAAATGATTCTCTTTTGTGGGAAGCCGAGGTATCACTTCAATATATATTGATAGAATCTTTTTCTCAATTTTAAAATAGAAAGACACAGCTTTCTTCCATGTGATGTACAAATTCTCATCGAAAATAGAGATAGTGTTTATTTCTATAAATAAAGAATAAAGAATTTGTTTTTCGTATAATCAAATAATTAAGTTTCTATTTTAACATGGAACGAAAAAGACAATATATAGGA
>PYDT01000104.1:67500-75000 GCA_004837865.1 Musa balbisiana
TCCAGGAAAATATGTTGGTCTTGCAGAAACAATTAGGGGGTTTCAACTGATCCTTTCGGAGAGTTAGACAGTCTTCCCGAGCAGGCCTTTTATTTAGTAGGTAACATCGATGAAGCTACCGCGAAAGCTATGAACTTAGAAGAGGAGAGCAAATTGAAGAAATGACCTTAAATCTTTGTGTACTGACTCCTAATCGAATTATTTGGGACTCAGAAGTGAAAGAAATAATTTTATCTACTAATAGTGGCCAAATTGGCGTATTACCAAACCACGCCCCTATTGCCACGGCTGTAGATATAGGTCTTTTGAGAATACGCCTCAACAACGACCAATGGTTAACGGTGGCTCTGATGGGTGGTTTCGCTAGAATAGGTAATAATGAGATCACCATTTTAGGAAATGATGCGGAAATAAGTACTGACATTGATCCGCAAGAAGCTCAACAAGCTCTTGAAATAGCTGAAGCTAACTTGAGTAGAGCTGAGGGTAAGAGACAAGCAATTGAAGCGAATCTAGCTCTCAGACGAGCTAGGACACGAGTAGAGGCTGTCAATGTTATTTCCTACTAGTCAAGTCAATACATCAAAATAATAAAGAGAAGTTTTTAAAAAGTTCTTTATTATACACCACATGTTGATTCTGCCAATTGAACACAATCAAGTCTAATCTGATAAAACAAAAAAAGAAGATGGGGTAGAAAAACTTATTAGATATCATTTCATCGACTCCGGTATCTAATAAGTTCTACCTACTATTGGATTTGAACCAATGACTCCCGCCGTATGAAAGCAATACTCTAACCACTGAGTTAAGTAGGTCATTTATCACCACAAAAATAACCCATCACTTCGGGGATTATAGGTGGAATATTATTTCTAAGCAATACTAATCTGTTCTGTTAAGCAGTAAATAAAATAATAGATCAGAGAGCTATGATGTGGATTATGGAATATCCATCTTGACAAGAAATTATCTATATGTTAAGATGTCTATGACAAGGGCTATAGCTCAGTTGGTAGAGCACCTCGTTTTACACGCGCGCCAATGCTTTTCAAAGGAGCCTATTATGCAACGAACATAATTGATCGTATTGAGAAATCAATGTCTTACTCCATAGGTTCGAGGGAACAAGAGAACAATAGCCTGACAAATATTTGGTTCGGTCCGATTCAGGCGCGAATTCAGTTGCCAAATCAAATAGAACCCGCCATTGATTTGATAGTTGATAAGGTAAATACCAAGCCCATTCAATGCTAGGCATAATGAGTATAAGGGCCTCAAAATAACCTCTTTTCGTCCTATGAACTTTAAGGTGTATGAAGGTCTCATATTCGACTGTTGCAGCGGAGCGATAGAGATTCCATTTAACTTAGGTTGATCTAGGCCGAAGGCAGACCTAAGTCAAGATAACCCTTCTTTGAAACACTTTGGTATTGCTCCTAGATCAGAATACAAATAATAAATCAGAGCACATGGAACCATCTAATATCTTCCTCTAAAGAAAAATATGGTGGACTAACTGATCTTTACACCAGTTGATGAAAGAGCCCAATGCAACAAAATGCATGTTGGGTCTTTGAAACAGTTCGAATCATTTCGATAATAATCAGTTTGATCTGTTTTACCGAGAAGGTCTACGGTTCGAGTCCGTATAGCCCTAATCCTAATATATTATATTTTAGTTTAGTATAGTTTTCATTTCTTATGGGACCCAACCAAGTCTAATCCTAAGTCACATGGGTCTAGGACTATTCTTTTCTTGGTCTTGGGTCTTGTCTTGTATTTGGAGAATCCCCCTAACTAATCACTAATCGTTTTTGGCAGAACAAGAGCAACCTTATTGATTGATTCACGAGATAATGGAGAGATAACGAATTGGGCCTAAATCTAAATATATTAACGTTTCTTCTTCTATATTCTATGAGTTGAGTGGGTTTGTGGATTTGATTTGGTCCGTCGAATCATTCGATAATGTGTGATTCTTTATATTTGAAATGTTATGTAAATCATTTATGATTCCGTCGATCTACTACTCCACTCTTTGCTATGTTTCATTGTCTAGTATAGGTTTGCTGTAAAACCTTTTTCTCTGTAGCGAAATCTAACCCATTGCTTGGTCTTACCATTATATTATTAAGTTATTAAGCGTTATTGCCGCTAACAAAACAAACAAGTATTTTGGTTTCATTCCAAATCGTAATCTTGTTTAGTACTAGAGATTGGTCCGAAATAGAATGAATCTTTCATTCTAACTCTAATGAAATAACTCGATTCTTCTTTATTATTTCTGAGGAGGTGGGATAGTACAGGTTCCAAGTTTCCAATTTTTTGTATAGAAAGATATAAGTTGTTATATGTCACCTCTCAATTCAACGGATTGAATCAATTAAGAAAAATAGAAATGAAATCTAGGACAAGAAAAAGATAAAAAATCATTCGATGCATTAGATTATGTATTCATATTCGTATCAATCAATAGAAGCAACTGAATCCTATACCCAGATTTTAATGAAAAGGAATTACTTCGAATAAATAGAATATGCTAGAAATCCCTAGACATTTTACCCCATATGACTATTGAAAAATTTAAGTTTTAAAAAATGGAAATGAAATATTATATTCTCATTATGTGATTATATATAATCAACATAGTATTCTAATGAATATAGTATTCATCGTATTTAATTATAGGATATTACTTTACTATATTATAGGGTATTGATGTTTATTATAGTTATAGGCATAGAAATAGTTATAGGCATAGGATATTTTAGTATTCTTCTTACCTTTTTCTAGAGGATAGAGAACCCCAAGACAAAGTGAGAGAGTTTGTTTTGTGTAAGAGCATCCTATGTCTACACCATATCTAAATAGAATCGAAATCAAAAATGTAAGTGGGATTCCATTAGAGAATCTTAAACAAAACATGCCCCACAGCAAACAAATCTAAACTATGCCGTTTGATTGATCAAAATCACTTCTTGTTTCGCCTAAGATAAGAAGTATGGATGAATGACAATTTCCGATCGATCGAATAATTTCAGCATATTCCACATTAATAGGAGTACATTTATGTTTCTGCTTCACGATATGATATTTTCTGGGCATTTCTAATCATATCAAGCGTTATTCCTATGCTTGGGCATTTGTAATTTCCGGAGTTTTAGCCCGGTTAGTGAGGACCAGAGAAGCTCTCTAGTTATGCATCGGGGTACTAGAACCCATTGGGGATTGCCTTGGTTTACCATTCGACTCGCTCTCCCTGTTTGCTCTAGTTTTTGTTGTCTTTTGCTGTTGAAACGGTCTTTCTTATCCATGGGCAATGAGTTTCCGATGTCATTGGGTGTATCTGTACTATCGAAGCTTTAATTTTTGTGCTTCTCCCAATGTTGGTTCAGTTTATGCATGGCGCCACGGCGCATTGGACTGGTGCTCTTAATGAATCTTCAGACCATCCCACTAACAACTGACGCACCGTATACCTTGCGCCAGTCTGCATTTGATTGCGTTTCCCTTCGTTGAAACCCCCCCCTTACCAATTTCAGTTATTTCAACTACATGCTGGATCTTTCGAAGTGGTCAAGACTTTCAGTTTATGGCCGCTTCTATACGGTACCAGTTGTTGTTTCATTGAATTTGCTTCATTAATAGGCTCGCGATTCGACTTTGATCGTTATGGATTGGTACCAAGATCGAGTCCTAGACAAGCAACCTAATTTTGAACAGCCGTCACAGTACACTGAAAAATGGCTCCTTCTTTATTAAGATTATATTACACATGCCCTGAAACCAAATATTCCTTGCTAGGGGAGCTTGTTCTCGCTATGCCGGATGGATGTTCAGTACTGATTCTTATAGTACTGTCGTGGAGTCGATAAGCTAATTCCTGGCGCATGTCATTTGCCGGGCTGGGCCACCAAACCAGGAGGCGTTATAGAATGCATAACGAAACTTCGTAGAAAATATTCTCGAGAAATCTTTGAAGATAGAACTGTGTCTCCACAGGAACATCGTGTTTTTAACTAACAATCAAGTTTTTGTGTTCGCGCAGTACTCATACTGGAAATTATGATCAAAATTTTTGGGGGCTCTATCATCACCATCTAGCTTCAAGATACCTTCTGAAACATTTTTCAAATCCAAAAGTTCAGTATCTCCCCATGAATTAGTGAATCAGACAATGTAAGTTCTTTTGTGCAGAATAAGAAAGAAAAGGGTCAATCTTTAAAAATTTCATTGTAGAATTGACATACCATACAAATACAATGTTGGAGAGATCAAGAAGATGCAGCAGGATCGTTTAGCTGATGGTTATCACCATGATTGAGGTTTCATAGATCTTTGGGCTTTGATTGCCGATGAATGAAACTTTACAAATAAAAACCGCGGATTGGGATTCCATTTCTGTCATTTCAATGTATATGGTACAAGTAGTTACGCTCCCAGTGTGCCTATTATTGCACCCAGCGGATTTTAGCCAGGTGTATCTCTTTACGAAATACATGTATGGTATAGCTAAACCATAAGAGGTATGCAGTAAAAGTCTTTGCCCAAGGAATAATCCTAATCCCGTCTGTTTTCTGGATTTGGAGTAATTGCTGATTTTCAGACCGCGAATCTTCTATATTGGGAAGCCTTATGATAATCATCCACTCCTTTACACGTATTTTTATGCCGGCAAGTTGGTAGGTGGCCGCCTACGTAAAGGACGATATTACCCCCATTTCGATGAAATACAAGATGCTCCATTAAATGATAAGAAACTAATGTTTACTTATACGACTATTACACGATTCCAGATGTCTTTCAAGTGAAGGACTATGTTTCCGTTCCTTTTCTAGAGAAGAAAGTAACCGGACTTTAATTCGTATTATGATACCAAAAAACTTCATTTATATTCAAAATTTGGAATAGATCATAGCCCATTTCGTATGAGCAGAAACCAATGGGGGAATGATCAAAAGAGTTTTTCTGCACTAGGAACTTTGTACGCGCACATAACTTACTTAATGTAGATGGACGCCCGGAAGTACGTACAAGAGTGAAGAATGGAATAAATTTCAAAAAATATGAAATGAATGAATGAAAGGGCATTGGAGTTTTATTGTACTGTGTCCTGAAGTGCATTCTGTCTATTGCTATCTTTTAACTCCTCTCGACTTTGAAGTTGTTTTTTTTACTTATTTATTTTATTTTAATAGTAGATGAAACTTATTTCTTTTTGAATGAGAGAAAGCACAGTCTTAAAACAAGAACGAAAAAGATTAATTACTTCGACAATGATTTAATTACTTCTCTACAGAAGACGAAGCTGTAGATTCCATAGAAACGTTTTGGATAATAAGCTTCATGGGCTCTTTCCTATTTCTCAATTCTCGAGAATTGAACATGAAAGAATCCCTGATGAGAAATCATCATTTAATTATATTGGTTAAGTTTCTTAACGTCAATCGATGAATCTTCCTTTATTTTTATTGTAGAATAAAGAAGAATTAATTCAGAAAGTAAAGCACAATCCTTGAGATTTTGTAATGCGACATATTACAACCAATCCAAATGATCAAACACACTGAAAAAAATCCATTGGAATAGAAGAAATCATAAAAAGGTTCCTCGACGGTCCATACAATTGCCGATGATTAGACGGACTGGTCAAGAAAGGAGAAGACGAAGGAATAATTATGAAAGTATTTCAAGAAAGCGAAACGGTGTGATCTATACTGATACATCCGAGCCGGATACCGGATACTGATAATATTGATCAAGCCGAGCAGAAGAGGTGGCTTTGATACTTATTCGCAACAACATTTTAATCGTTGTATAGAAAAATCCAAGATCCAATGCGTGCTCAAAGACGTACAACAGTTGTATTTGGGAAATATTTCAACAAATGTTCATCCCCGCTTTTTTTGGAGCGAATCGACAAAGTTCTTTTTTTTTTCTTTTTTTGATAGATTCTTTTTTTTTTTTCTTTTTTGATAGATATAANTTAGTTATAGTATATAGTTTAGATAGTATATAGTTTAGATAGTATATAGTTTAGATAGTATATAGTTTAGATAGTATATAGTTTAGATAGTATATAGTTTAGATAGTATATAGTTTAGATAGTATATAGTTTAGATAGTATATAGTTTAGATAGTATATAGTTTAGATAGTATATAGTTTAGTTATAGTATATAGTTTAGATAGTATATAGTTTAGATAGTATATAGTTTAGTTATAGTATATAGTTTAGATAGTATATAGTTTAGATAGTATATAGTTTAGATAGTATATAGTTTAGATAGTATATAGTTTAGATAGTATATAGTTTAGATAGTATATAGTTTAGATAGTATATAGTTTAGATAGTATATAGTTTAGATAGTATATAGTTTAGATAGTATATAGTTTAGTTATAGTATATAGTTTAGATAGTATATAGTTTAGATAGTATATAGTTTAGATAGTATATAGTTTAGATAGTATATAGTTTAGATAGTATATAGTTTAGATAGTATATAGTTTAGATAGTATATAGTTTAGATAGTATATAGTTTAGATAGTATATAGTTTAGAAGTATACTATATAACTATATAGAACTATACTATATAGTTATATAGTTATAGTTCATAGTTAATATTAAACGAATAGCTAATAGATAAGATCAGCTAATAGCTAAAATCCGGTAGTTTCCTCAATTTCTATATACTATTTCTGTTATGTTATGTGAGCCCGCTTAGCTCAGAGGTTAGAGCATCGCATTTGTAATGCGATGGTCATCGGTTCGACTCCGATAGCCGGCTTTTTCTCTATCGATTTTTCCGTGATTGATAATCTCTCTCCTCCTTTTCCCATATGTTATGTCGTGGTAACTTGCAACCATGACCAAAAAATGTATTGGAACAATTAGATCTCTCTCTACCGAACAAATCATAAAACGGAGCTGCAACTTCCTATATATACAAAAAATCCGGATATTGATACAATTTATTTTATTCTACTTTGTAGTATTTCGGTAAATTTAGCTTTGCTTTGTTTATCCCTTAGTTCAGTCTTAATTTATAGTTCAGTTTTCATTTTTTTATTCTGAAAAAATGAAATTTCAATAAAATCAATAAAATAAAAAAGGAGTCTTTATGTCTCGTTACCGAGGACCTCGTTTCAAAAAAATACGCCGTCTGGGGGCTTTACCAGGACTAACTAGTAAAAGACCTAGATCCGGAAGTGATCTTAAAAACCAATTGCGTTCTGGGAAAAGATCGCAGTATCGTATTCGTCTAGAAGAAAAACAGAAATTGCGTTTTCATTATGGTCTGACAGAGCGACAATTACTTAGATATGTGCATATCGCTGGAAAAGCCAAAGGGTCAACAGGTCAGGTTTTACTACAATTACTTGAGATGCGTTTGGATAACATCCTTTTCCGATTGGGTATGGCTTCGACCATTCCTGGAGCCAGGCAATTAGTTAACCATAGACATATTTTAGTTAATGGTCGTATAGTGGATATACC
>PYDT01000104.1:82500-87593 GCA_004837865.1 Musa balbisiana
TGCTCCTGCTACTCAGCCTAGAGCCTTGAGCATTGTACAAGGACGTGCTGTAGGAGTAACCCATTACCTTCTGGGTGGAATTGCCACAACATGGGCATTCTTCTTAGCAAGAATTATTGCAGTAGGATAATGGCTAGGAGGATTTGAAAGGCATTATGGCATTAAGATTTCCGAGGTTTAGCCAAGGCTTAGCTCAGGACCCCACTACTCGTCGTATTTGGTTTGGTATTGCTACCGCACATGACTTCGAGAGTCATGATGATATTACTGAGGAACGTCTTTATCAGAACATTTTTGCTTCTCACTTTGGGCAATTAGCAATAATCTTTCTGTGGACGTCCGGAAATCTCTTTCATGTAGCTTGGCAAGGAAATTTTGAGTCATGGATACAAGACCCTTTACATGTAAGACCTATTGCTCATGCAATTTGGGATCCTCATTTTGGTCAACCAGCTGTAGAAGCCTTTACTCGAGGAGGTGCTACCGGTCCAGTGAATATCGCTTATTCCGGTGTTTATCAGTGGTGGTATACAATCGGATTACGCACTAATGAAGATCTTTATACTGGAGCTCTTTTTCTATTATTTCTTTCTGCTATATCCTTAATAGCGGGTTGGTTACACTTACAACCAAAATGGAAACCAAGCGTTTCGTGGTTCAAAAATGCCGAATCTCGTCTAAATCATCATTTGTCAGGACTTTTCGGAGTGAGTTCTTTGGCTTGGACAGGACATTTAGTTCATGTCGCTATTCCAGGATCCAGGGGACAGTACGTCAGATGGAATAATTTTTTAGATGTATTACCCTATCCTCAAGGGTTGGGACCACTTTTTACGGGTCAGTGGAATCTTTATGCCCAAAACCCTGATTCGAGTAGCCATTTATTTGGTACTTCCCAAGGAACAGGAACTGCCATTCTAACCCTTCTCGGTGGATTTCATCCACAAACGCAAAGTTTATGGCTGACCGATATTGCTCATCATCATTTAGCTATTGCATTTATTTTCCTGATCGCTGGTCATATGTATAGAACTAACTTCGGGATTGGGCACAGTATCAAAGATCTTTTAGAAACACATATTCCTCCAGGGGGTCGATTAGGGCGTGGGCATAAGGGTCTTTATGACACAATCAATAATTCGCTTCATTTTCAATTAGGTCTTGCTCTAGCCTCTTTAGGGGTTATTACTTCCTTAGTAGCTCAACACATGTACTCTTTACCTGCTTATGCATTCATAGCACAAGACTTTACTACTCAAGCTGCGTTATATACTCATCACCAATACATCGCAGGGTTTATCATGACAGGAGCCTTTGCTCATGGAGCTATATTCTTCATTAGAGATTACAATCCAGAACAGAATGAGGATAATGTATTGGCAAGAATGTTAGACCACAAAGAAGCTATCATATCTCATTTAAGTTGGGCCAGCCTGTTTCTTGGGTTCCATACCTTGGGCCTTTATGTTCATAACGATGTTATGCTCGCTTTTGGTACTCCGGAAAAACAAATCTTGATTGAACCTATATTTGCCCAATGGATACAATCCGCTCATGGTAAGACTTCATATGGGTTCGATGTACTCTTATCTTCAACGAATGGCCCAGCATTCAATGCAGGTCGAAGCATATGGTTACCGGGCTGGTTGAATGCTGTTAATGAGAATAGTAATTCACTCTTCTTAACAATAGGTCCTGGGGACTTCTTGGTTCATCATGCTATTGCTCTAGGTTTGCATACAACTACATTGATTTTAGTAAAAGGTGCTTTAGATGCACGTGGTTCCAAGTTAATGCCAGATAAAAAGGATTTCGGTTATAGTTTTCCTTGCGACGGCCCAGGACGCGGCGGTACTTGTGATATTTCTGCTTGGGACGCATTTTATTTGGCAGTTTTCTGGATGTTAAATACCATTGGGTGGGTTACTTTTTATTGGCATTGGAAACACATCACTTTATGGCAGGGTAACGTTTCACAATTTAATGAATCTTCCACTTATTTAATGGGATGGTTAAGAGATTATCTATGGTTAAACTCTTCACAACTTATCAATGGATATAATCCTTTTGGTATGAATAGTTTATCCGTATGGGCGTGGATGTTCTTATTTGGACATCTTGTTTGGGCTACTGGATTTATGTTTTTAATTTCTTGGCGCGGATATTGGCAGGAATTGATTGAAACTTTAGCATGGGCTCATGAACGCACACCTTTGGCTAATTTGATTCGATGGAGAGATAAGCCAGTGGCTCTTTCCATTGTGCAAGCAAGATTGGTTGGATTAGCCCACTTTTCCGTAGGTTATATATTCACTTATGCAGCTTTCTTGATTGCCTCTACATCAGGAAAATTTGGTTAATTTTAATTTAGTTATTTATTATTTTTTTTATGTACTGTATCAGCAACAATCTCATTTGTTTCGATGGAGAGGGAGGATCTACCTTCTTATATTTTTACATCTAGGATCCGAACTGTATCATTGATAATAATAGGAACTGAACATTATATTATGGCAAGAAAAAGTTTGATTCAGAGGGAGAAGAAGCGACAGAAATTGGAACAGAAATATCATTTGATTCGTCGATCCTCAAAAAAAAAAAATAAGCAAAGTTCCATCATTGAGTGAAAAATGGGAAATTCATGGAAAATTGCAATCCCCACCACGTAATAGTGCACCTATACGTCTCCATCGACGTTGTTTTTTGACTGGAAGACCTAGAGCTAACTATCGAGACTTTGGGCTATCCGGACACATACTTCGAGAAATGTTTCATGCATGTTTGTTACCGGGCGCAATAAGATCAAGTTGGTAAAGAGAAAAATATCCTTTCGTATTTGTATGAATCTCTACGATCTATTATCATAGAAGATAGAGGAGCCCTCTTTACCATTCTGTATAAATAGACTATTCTATTTGTACGGATATGGTAGAGGGGCGTATCCAATCTTTCTTCGTCCATAAGTTCCCGGTTCTTCAGCGCGGAGTAGAGCAGTTTGGTAGCTCGCAAGGCTCATAACCTTGAGGTCACGGGTTCAAATCCTGTCTCCGCAACATTTTTTTGTAAAAAAAAAAATAAGCAAAGTTCCATCATTGAGTGAAAAATGGGAAATTCATGGAAAATTGCAATCCCCACCACGTAATAGTGCACCTATACGTCTCCATCGACGTTGTTTTTTGACTGGAAGACCTAGAGCTAACTATCGAGACTTTGGGCTATCCGGACACATACTTCGAGAAATGTTTCATGCATGTTTGTTACCGGGCGCAATAAGATCAAGTTGGTAAAGAGAAAAATATCCTTTCGTATTTGTATGAATCTCTACGATCTATTATCATAGAAGATAGAGGAGCCCTCTTTACCATTCTGTATAAATAGACTATTCTATTTGTACGGATATGGTAGAGGGGCGTATCCAATCTTTCTTCGTCCATAAGTTCCCGGTTCTTCAGCGCGGAGTAGAGCAGTTTGGTAGCTCGCAAGGCTCATAACCTTGAGGTCACGGGTTCAAATCCTGTCTCCGCAACATTTTTTTGTAAAAAAAAAATATCTTTTTAGTAGTTAGCATTAGTAGTTCGAATTTCATTTTTGATTTTATCTCTTATCTTATCATAATACATTACTTCACCGTGGGCGGATAGCGGGAATCGAACCCACATCTTCTCCTTGGCAAAGAGAAATTTTACCATTCGACCATATCCGCATTTTCTGCGTTCCTGATACGCACGCATATGTCCACACATATATGACATATATCATATATGCGTCTGGATCATATGTACAGGGCCAAATATTCAGATACAAGAATGAAATATAATTTTTTTTGGAACTCAGATTGAATCTTGATGTGTCTCACAATCCGAATTATTAAATTTATTAGAAGTAGAAGGTAGAAGGAATGGAGTTTTTGGATCGGGGAAATAAAAAATAAGTTCAAGAGATGAGAGAATTAAGGATAGCTACCAGAAAGACTAATCCAATCCATAATGATGTACCGGAAAATACAATATTTTTATTACTTGACCAACCATCAGAAGAAGCAAATACAACGGGTACACTAATCAGTAAGACTGATGAAGTCGCAATTAATGCAAAAACAGCTAATTGGAAAGCAATAGTCATGTTTGTAATCCTCCAAGCTACCAACAAATGAACTATACCATTTGATCCCTCGCTTAGTCAAAATTGTAATAAAATGCATCATGTAGGGATTTGACCATGAATCAATTGATTCTTTAGAACTTATTACCTTACCGCTTTATTTTATTCGGACATGGAGTCGAGGGGAGTTTAGTATTTACTTCACAAGCAGAAATACTGGATCATGCATATATCTATGTATACAATCTACAGATAGATACATCGAAATATGGATTTGCATCTGGGATGTTTCTACAGATAGTTAGTGTATCATCTCATATAGTCATATTCCATTTGTAGGAATAAAATAGAAATTGTCTCGGGGAGAGATGGCTGAGTGGTTGATAGCTCCGGTCTTGAAAACCGGTATAGTCTAAACAAAGAACTATCGAGGGTTCGAATCCCTCTCTCTCCTTTTTTTGCTTGTTGAATAAATTTGTTTCTTTATTCATTTGGCCCGTTATCTTTCATAAAAAGGAATGGCCCGGCTAGGTAGAATAGCCGAGCCAGAACAGGAAAAAAATAGAATAGATATAAAAAGAAAAAGAAGAAAATCTCAACTAAGAGGGGTCATGGAAAGAACAGGTTCCAAATCACGATCGATTCCTTTTTCAAAGCCTGCTGCAGCTGCACGGGCCCTTCCCGCATGCCACAAATGCCCCACAAAAAAGAAGAATCCTAGAACAAAATGGGAGGTCGCCAACCAACTTCTAGGAGAGACATAATTGACTGCATTGATCTCGGTAGCTACGCCACCCACGGAATTTAAAGAACCTAAAGGAGCATGAGTCATATATTCTGCCGAACGTCGTTCTTGCCAAGGTTGTATGTCTTTTTTCAGCCTACTCAAGTCCAAACCATTGGGACCCCTTAGAGGTTCTAACCAGGGAGCACGAAGATCCCAAAAACGCATAGTTTCTCCTCCAAAAATAATCTCTCCAGTCGGGGAACGC
>PYDT01000104.1:93897-96397 GCA_004837865.1 Musa balbisiana
ACGTTTGATATGGCGTATGTATACATACGTTGGGTATAGGACCATCTTTCTGTAATTTTGATAGACGGATTCCAGCTACCAACAAAACGTAGTCACTCCATTCGTTAGAACAGCTTCCATGAGTCTCTGCACTATCCTTTTAAATTCTAGTTTTATAAACCTTTGTTTTCTCAAAATAAGGATTTGCTCAGGATTGCCCATTTTTAATCCAGGGTTTCTCTGAATTTGGAAGTTACCACTTAGCAGGTTCCATACTAAGGCTCAATCCAATCAAGTCCGTAGCGTCTACCGATTTCGCCATATCCCCTTTGATACAAGATCTAGTTGGAATTCAACTATCTTTTCATTTATTTTGTTTGTTTGCCCGTTGAATTCGTTAGATAATGATTTCTATATTGAAAAAGTGTATGCTGCTGTTTGATTTTTTTGGCTATCCTCCATCCGTTCAATTTATATTGAATGAACCTTGTTTCAATCAGAAATGATTCTATCATTGATGTATCCGCAATTCAATATGGATAGATATATCCAACATATATATGTTTCTCCCTCCCTTTCATTTTTACAGTGCGATTTGGAATAGTGGAACGGTCGATATTCATTCTTCTTTTTTTTGTCCTATCTCCTCCTTTTCCGAATCAAACCAGAGGAATGTCTCATTTTCATTTAGATTGTATCTTTATCCTTATCTTTTTTTTTATCTTAGGACCGATTCGCTATAGCTATAATTAACATAATATAAATTAACTTCATATGAATATGATATGATTTCCTATAATACGATTTCCTATAATTTTCTATAACTGCTTTAAAAAATAATTAGTTTTAAGAAATAATTAGATTTTTTCTAATCAAAATTTCCAATTTAACCAATTTTATATTCATTCTATTATAATTAATATAAAGTAAATTATAATATAAATTAAATAAATTAAATAAATTATAATATAAATTCATAAATACATCATGTTGTATATTATAGTTAGATATAGTTAGAATAGTCAGAAGAATAGTCAGAATTCTTATTATAGTTAGTTATAGTATATAGTTTAGTTATAGTATATAGTTTAGATAGTATATAGTTTAGAAGTATACTAAGTATACTATAACTATATAGAACTATACTATATAGTTATATAGTTATAGTTCATAGTTAATATTAAACGAATAGCTAATAGATAAGATCAGCTAATAGCTAAAATCCGGTAGTTTCCTCAATTTCTATATACTATTTCTGTTATGTTATGTGAGCCCGCTTAGCTCAGAGGTTAGAGCATCGCATTTGTAATGCGATGGTCATCGGTTCGACTCCGATAGCCGGCTTTTTCTCTATCGATTTTTCCGTGATTGATAATCTCTCTCCTCCTTTTCCCATATGTTATGTCGTGGTAACTTGCAACCATGACCAAAAAATGTATTGGAACAATTAGATCTCTCTCTACCGAACAAATCATAAAACGGAGCTGCAACTTCCTATATATACAAAAAATCCGGATATTGATACAATTTATTTTATTCTACTTTGTAGTATTTCGGTAAATTTAGCTTTGCTTTGTTTATCCCTTAGTTCAGTCTTAATTTATAGTTCAGTTTTCATTTTTTTATTCTGAAAAAATGAAATTTCAATAAAATCAATAAAATAAAAAAGGAGTCTTTATGTCTCGTTACCGAGGACCTCGTTTCAAAAAAATACGCCGTCTGGGGGCTTTACCAGGACTAACTAGTAAAAGACCTAGATCCGGAAGTGATCTTAAAAACCAATTGCGTTCTGGGAAAAGATCGCAGTATCGTATTCGTCTAGAAGAAAAACAGAAATTGCGTTTTCATTATGGTCTGACAGAGCGACAATTACTTAGATATGTGCATATCGCTGGAAAAGCCAAAGGGTCAACAGGTCAGGTTTTACTACAATTACTTGAGATGCGTTTGGATAACATCCTTTTCCGATTGGGTATGGCTTCGACCATTCCTGGAGCCAGGCAATTAGTTAACCATAGACATATTTTAGTTAATGGTCGTATAGTGGATATACCAAGTTATCGTTGTAAACCCAGAGATATTATTACTACGAAGGATAAACAAAGATCGAAAGCTCTGATTCAAAATTATATTGCTTTATCCCCCCCCGAGGAATTGCCAAAACATTTGACTTTTGACTCATTCCAATATAAAGGAGTAGTAAATCAAATAATAGATAGTAAATGGATCGATTTGAAAATAAATGAGTTGTTAGTCGTAGAATATTATTCCCGTCAGACTTGAACCTAACGAAAATAACAAAGAAAGTTTCAGAGAATTTTGTCTCTTTTCGCCGAAATAAAATAAATAGATCTAAGGGCCTTGATCCGCATTTTTCTCATTCACGTATCACAAATGGATCAGCAGTAAGATTTTTTTGCTCTTTCTTTTTCCGATATTTGTATTTTACGTACCACAGTAATGTAATTAGGAATAGAGAATTTCTATCAAAAAAGGTCAGGTCCTCTTGTTGGGATGATGG
>PYDT01000104.1:101397-106397 GCA_004837865.1 Musa balbisiana
TACCTATTCCATTAGGAACCGCAGACTTCTTAGTCCATCATATTCATGCATTTACGATCCACGTGACTGTATTGATACTACTGAAAGGTGTTCTATTTGCTCGCAGTTCCCGTTTGATACCTGATAAAGCAAATCTTGGTTTTCGTTTTCCTTGTGATGGACCTGGAAGAGGGGGGACATGTCAAGTATCTGCCTGGGATCATGTCTTCTTAGGTCTATTCTGGATGTACAATGCGATTTCCGTAGTTATTTTCCATTTCAGTTGGAAAATGCAGTCGGATGTTTGGGGTACTATAAGTGATCAAGGGGTAGTAACTCATATTACAGGAGGAAACTTTGCGCAGAGTTCCATTACTATTAATGGGTGGCTTCGAGATTTCTTATGGGCACAGGCATCTCAGGTAATTCAGTCTTATGGTTCTTCATTATCTGCATATGGTCTCTTTTTCTTAGGTGCTCATTTTGTCTGGGCTTTCAGTTTAATGTTTCTATTCAGTGGCCGTGGTTATTGGCAAGAACTCATTGAATCCATCGTTTGGGCTCATAACAAATTAAAAGTTGCTCCTGCTACTCAGCCTAGAGCCTTGAGCATTGTACAAGGACGTGCTGTAGGAGTAACCCATTACCTTCTGGGTGGAATTGCCACAACATGGGCATTCTTCTTAGCAAGAATTATTGCAGTAGGATAATGGCTAGGAGGATTTGAAAGGCATTATGGCATTAAGATTTCCGAGGTTTAGCCAAGGCTTAGCTCAGGACCCCACTACTCGTCGTATTTGGTTTGGTATTGCTACCGCACATGACTTCGAGAGTCATGATGATATTACTGAGGAACGTCTTTATCAGAACATTTTTGCTTCTCACTTTGGGCAATTAGCAATAATCTTTCTGTGGACGTCCGGAAATCTCTTTCATGTAGCTTGGCAAGGAAATTTTGAGTCATGGATACAAGACCCTTTACATGTAAGACCTATTGCTCATGCAATTTGGGATCCTCATTTTGGTCAACCAGCTGTAGAAGCCTTTACTCGAGGAGGTGCTACCGGTCCAGTGAATATCGCTTATTCCGGTGTTTATCAGTGGTGGTATACAATCGGATTACGCACTAATGAAGATCTTTATACTGGAGCTCTTTTTCTATTATTTCTTTCTGCTATATCCTTAATAGCGGGTTGGTTACACTTACAACCAAAATGGAAACCAAGCGTTTCGTGGTTCAAAAATGCCGAATCTCGTCTAAATCATCATTTGTCAGGACTTTTCGGAGTGAGTTCTTTGGCTTGGACAGGACATTTAGTTCATGTCGCTATTCCAGGATCCAGGGGACAGTACGTCAGATGGAATAATTTTTTAGATGTATTACCCTATCCTCAAGGGTTGGGACCACTTTTTACGGGTCAGTGGAATCTTTATGCCCAAAACCCTGATTCGAGTAGCCATTTATTTGGTACTTCCCAAGGAACAGGAACTGCCATTCTAACCCTTCTCGGTGGATTTCATCCACAAACGCAAAGTTTATGGCTGACCGATATTGCTCATCATCATTTAGCTATTGCATTTATTTTCCTGATCGCTGGTCATATGTATAGAACTAACTTCGGGATTGGGCACAGTATCAAAGATCTTTTAGAAACACATATTCCTCCAGGGGGTCGATTAGGGCGTGGGCATAAGGGTCTTTATGACACAATCAATAATTCGCTTCATTTTCAATTAGGTCTTGCTCTAGCCTCTTTAGGGGTTATTACTTCCTTAGTAGCTCAACACATGTACTCTTTACCTGCTTATGCATTCATAGCACAAGACTTTACTACTCAAGCTGCGTTATATACTCATCACCAATACATCGCAGGGTTTATCATGACAGGAGCCTTTGCTCATGGAGCTATATTCTTCATTAGAGATTACAATCCAGAACAGAATGAGGATAATGTATTGGCAAGAATGTTAGACCACAAAGAAGCTATCATATCTCATTTAAGTTGGGCCAGCCTGTTTCTTGGGTTCCATACCTTGGGCCTTTATGTTCATAACGATGTTATGCTCGCTTTTGGTACTCCGGAAAAACAAATCTTGATTGAACCTATATTTGCCCAATGGATACAATCCGCTCATGGTAAGACTTCATATGGGTTCGATGTACTCTTATCTTCAACGAATGGCCCAGCATTCAATGCAGGTCGAAGCATATGGTTACCGGGCTGGTTGAATGCTGTTAATGAGAATAGTAATTCACTCTTCTTAACAATAGGTCCTGGGGACTTCTTGGTTCATCATGCTATTGCTCTAGGTTTGCATACAACTACATTGATTTTAGTAAAAGGTGCTTTAGATGCACGTGGTTCCAAGTTAATGCCAGATAAAAAGGATTTCGGTTATAGTTTTCCTTGCGACGGCCCAGGACGCGGCGGTACTTGTGATATTTCTGCTTGGGACGCATTTTATTTGGCAGTTTTCTGGATGTTAAATACCATTGGGTGGGTTACTTTTTATTGGCATTGGAAACACATCACTTTATGGCAGGGTAACGTTTCACAATTTAATGAATCTTCCACTTATTTAATGGGATGGTTAAGAGATTATCTATGGTTAAACTCTTCACAACTTATCAATGGATATAATCCTTTTGGTATGAATAGTTTATCCGTATGGGCGTGGATGTTCTTATTTGGACATCTTGTTTGGGCTACTGGATTTATGTTTTTAATTTCTTGGCGCGGATATTGGCAGGAATTGATTGAAACTTTAGCATGGGCTCATGAACGCACACCTTTGGCTAATTTGATTCGATGGAGAGATAAGCCAGTGGCTCTTTCCATTGTGCAAGCAAGATTGGTTGGATTAGCCCACTTTTCCGTAGGTTATATATTCACTTATGCAGCTTTCTTGATTGCCTCTACATCAGGAAAATTTGGTTAATTTTAATTTAGTTATTTATTATTTTTTTTATGTACTGTATCAGCAACAATCTCATTTGTTTCGATGGAGAGGGAGGATCTACCTTCTTATATTTTTACATCTAGGATCCGAACTGTATCATTGATAATAATAGGAACTGAACATTATATTATGGCAAGAAAAAGTTTGATTCAGAGGGAGAAGAAGCGACAGAAATTGGAACAGAAATATCATTTGATTCGTCGATCCTCAAAAAAAAAAATAAGCAAAGTTCCATCATTGAGTGAAAAATGGGAAATTCATGGAAAATTGCAATCCCCACCACGTAATAGTGCACCTATACGTCTCCATCGACGTTGTTTTTTGACTGGAAGACCTAGAGCTAACTATCGAGACTTTGGGCTATCCGGACACATACTTCGAGAAATGTTTCATGCATGTTTGTTACCGGGCGCAATAAGATCAAGTTGGTAAAGAGAAAAATATCCTTTCGTATTTGTATGAATCTCTACGATCTATTATCATAGAAGATAGAGGAGCCCTCTTTACCATTCTGTATAAATAGACTATTCTATTTGTACGGATATGGTAGAGGGGCGTATCCAATCTTTCTTCGTCCATAAGTTCCCGGTTCTTCAGCGCGGAGTAGAGCAGTTTGGTAGCTCGCAAGGCTCATAACCTTGAGGTCACGGGTTCAAATCCTGTCTCCGCAACATTTTTTTGTAAAAAAAAAATATCTTTTTAGTAGTTAGCATTAGTAGTTCGAATTTCATTTTTGATTTTATCTCTTATCTTATCATAATACATTACTTCACCGTGGGCGGATAGCGGGAATCGAACCCACATCTTCTCCTTGGCAAAGAGAAATTTTACCATTCGACCATATCCGCATTTTCTGCGTTCCTGATACGCACGCATATGTCCACATAGGTAGAAGGAATGGAGTTTTGGATCGGGGAAATAAAAAATAAGTTCAAGAGATGAGAGAATTAAGGATAGCTTACCAGAAAGACTAATCCAATCCATAATGATGTACCGGAAAATACAATATTTTTATTACTTGACCAACCATCAGAAAAGCAAATACAACGGGTACACTAATCAGTAAGACTGATGAAGTCGCAATTAATGCAAAAACAGCTAATTGGAAAGCAATAGTCATGTTGTAATCCTCCAAGCTACCAACAAATGAACTATACCATTTGATCCCTCGCTTAGTCAAAATTGTAATAAAATGCATCATGGTAGGGATTTGACCATGATCAATTGATTCTTTAGAACTTATCCTTAACCTATATCATATATCATATATCATATATCATATATCATATATCATATATCATATATCATATATCATATATCATATATCATATATCATATATCATATATCATATATCATATATCATATATCATATATCATATATCATATATCATATATCATATATCATATATCATATATCATATATCATATATCATATATCATATATCATATATCATATATCATATATCATATATCATATATCATATATCATATATCATATATCATATATCATATATCATATATCATATATCATATATCATATATCATATATCATATATCATATATCATATATCATATATCATATATCATATATCATATATCATATATCATATATCATATATCATATATCATATATCATATATCATATATCATATATCATATATCATATATCATATATCATATATCATATATCATATATCATATATCATATATCATATATCATATATCATATATCATATATCATATATCATATATCATATATCATATATCATATATCATATATCATATATCATATATCATATATCATATATCATATATCATATATCATATATCATATATCATATATCATATATCATAATACATTACTTCACCGTGGGCGGATAGCGGGAATCGAACCCACATCTTCTCCTTGGCAAAGAGAAATTTTACCATTCGACCATATCCGCATTTTCTGCGTTCCTGATACGCACGCATATGTCCACACATATATGACATATATCATATATGCCCCCAAAATAAACAGCCTTGAGCACTAGAAGAAAAGCACCTAGACCTAACAAAA
>PYDT01000104.1:111397-116397 GCA_004837865.1 Musa balbisiana
AAAATTAATGAGTTAAAATTGAAGAAAAGAAATTAAGTGGGGTTCTACCCCCTTTTCTGTTCTGTCGGACCAATCACTGCCTGAACTGACGGAGTCCTGTACCTCCTTTCGCTATATAAAATAGTATGGGATGGTTCATTCATGAACCATCAAATCCAAAACAAAATTCTATGGAATCATAACATAAAAGTAGAAAAGAGTGTTCAGATCTAGTCATATCATTAGATTATATTGACAATTCCAAAAAACTACTCATACTATCATCATAGTATGATGACAGTTGGGCGGATATGCCCCTATCGTCTAGTGGTTCAGGACATCTCTCTTTCAAGGAGGCAGCGGGGATTCGACTTCCCCTGGGGGTACTACGAAAGGAAGTTGATCATGGATTATCAATAAGCCTAGAAGGAATTCTTCCTGGGTCGATGCCCGAGCGGTTAATGGGGACGGACTGTAAATTCGTTGGCGATATGTCTACGCTGGTTCAAATCCAGCTCGGCCCAAAAATTCGCCGCTCCATGAATATGATATAACCAATGATATAACCAATTTGTCCCCCAGAAACAAAAATACCTGATCCGTAAAAGAGAAAGAGTCCATTTTTGTTTCTCTATCCATGTTTTTCTCATTCGTTCTGATCTTTTCTTTCTAACGATCTAGATTCATAATACTTAATCAAAGCAAAGATTATGAAAGGAAAAATCGTTTTTTCTCAATGAAAGGTTGATTATCCATTTTTGGCAATAAAAAAAAATAAACACAGGTTACTAGTAATCCGTGTCACTTTCACTATAGTCCATATCTATGTGTTCTATGTGTATATGATATCGTGTATATGATATCAGTTAGTATATCATTCGTGTCTCTGTTACAACGCGACGAAGAAAATGTTTTTCTGAAACCATTAAGAATATGTATACCATACACCTCGCTGGGATTGTAGTTCAATTGGTCAGAGCACCGCCCTGTCAAGGCGGAAGCTGCGGGTTCGAGCCCCGTCAGTCCCGAACTAGGATCCGACCGATGAATGGAGAAATGAATTTCTCTATTTTCCGTGAAAAAGGAGACAGGGAGCAAGATCTAATCCCCAGTGGAGATCCTTATTTCTTTTGTTTTTCATTTCGCATTTATCATCAGACAAATACAGGAATTTCCATTTATTCCACTAGTGCCGAGTGATAAGGGAGAGACATAACATATATAGATTCGTACAATCGGTGGTATTCCTATATTTAGTATTTTAAGAGATACTCGTCTGACTTTCTTTTTCGATTTTCTTGATAAATGAAATAGAATAGAGTGCTCCTATTTTTACCGAGAGTACATACGCAAATTGTATTCGTTTATTGTACAATACATAATGAACTTAACATAATTACCTCGACAGAGTACTTGTCAGGTTAAACGACAACCCTTTTTAGCTTCGACTTTGTTTGTGTATCCTCAATGACTAATTGGAAACAATCTATCTCATTCTCATTTAAATTGCACACTTAATTTTTGATGTATGCCTTCCAGTCCCAATCGAAGAAAGAGATACTAATCAAATAAAAGAAAAGACCAAGCAACGTTCCTTTTTATTAAATTTGTTGGAATTATATTAGATCTTTTATACTTAACCCGTCCTTTTTCCATCTCACTTCTACTCTTTGGATCTGTGTGTGATTCATAGAATACCAGTCATATAATACCTCATAATTGTATGTACATAATTGTATGTATAAGTATAACGAAGGAGGAGTATATAAGGAAGACGGTAGGGTTATTTATAGAAAAGAAAAAGTGGAAAAGGATGCAAATTCAATGGGATTCTTTATTGGATCAGGAGTCCCATTTCAGATTTAGTATGGATAAAGGATCTTCCTATGTTATACTATTCAATTCTCGACGATGAATCGATTTGATAGATCAGATATTGTTATTCATAATATTGATCCGATTCAGTATCATCAGGATGCAATTCATCCCATTGAATTTAAAGGAATCAAATTTCTCATCTCTATGGGATTAGATCCCGAGTTATTGCGAAGTAAAAAAACAATGAGATTATGGAAGTAAATATTCTCGCATTTATTGCTACTGCACTGTTCATTCTAGTTCCTACTGCCTTTTTACTTATCATCTACGTAAAAACAGTCAGTCAAAATGATTAATTTGACTGAAACTTGATTTATTAGTTCTTATCAATGATTGAATAAATGAAAGAAACGGATTCAAACTCCAAGTCTTAAATGAAATGATCTGTCTGGAATCATAAGTATCTGAGATAATAAGTATCTGAGATAGTAGTATCTGAGCCGAGATAGTATGGTATAGTATTTATTATCCTATTAATGATTTTCATAGAAAGTTGTACTGTATACAGATATAGGCTTTTATATAGAGAAAGCCTATATCTAGGTCAATATACAATATGTATGTACATAGATTAGATGTATATCTAAATAGTACATCAAAATAACAGTCCAATTCTATTATTTTTTTGGCTACATTTACTTGTGTGGATTTCGATCAATTCAAAATAATTGAAGGCCAACTCTTCTAATTCCTGGTTTTCTTAGAATTTATATATATATAGGTATAGGTCCCGAGATCTATCAAAGGAATCAATGGAGCAAGACAAAAATAGTATGGGCATATTCTACTATAAATTAAATTAAATAAAAAAAAGATAAAAGAAAACGAAACCAAAGAAAAGAATCTTTTTCTTTTTTTAGATTTCCCATCTCAAGAAGTCATTGCTTGATCCATTAACAGATGATCTGCGGAGTTCTATTCCATGATAACTTCTTCAGATTTGAAAAAGAAGTAGATTAATAGAGTAGACCTTCCCAATTTTTTATGCTTAAACATGACATGAGATGAGTCAAAAAAAGCATAAAAAAATCTCTAGGAGTCTAAAAAAAAGGTGAAATGCGCGATATGTGGATCGCTCAACGGAAGAAAGATCTAATCTTATTATGTGTAGAACCTCTTTGGACAACAACTAGTCATTTCCAATAGAAAGTATGTATTGTCGTAATCTAATATAATTAGAATAGCGGAACGGCTTTCTCTTCTCTTAGAACAGTAAAAGTAAAGAAAGAGGGAAACAAATAAAGAAAAAAAGAAAAAACCAATTTCAGATTTTTTCTTTTTGTAATATCCATAATTCTGGTAAGAGCTGGTTTATCAAAATAGAATATTTAGGAAGAATTCGGTTGGAAAAAATTTCCTATCATGCGTAGATTTAGGTTTCGAAATACAACTATAGTAATCATTCATTCTTTGATCGAATGGTTATTATTCATTATTGTATTTTCTTATTCATTACTGTATTTCAGTATAATTTTGAAACAGAGACATTCTTTTTTTAAAGCTTTGCAAAACGATCAATTAAACAATTGATAGAATTCAATTACTCAATCGATTACTCGATTAGTAGTACCCCTAGAGTCCACTCCTTCCCCATACTACGAGTGAGAGGGAAAATGTAAAGACTACCATTAAAGCAGCCCAAGCGAGACTTACTATATCCATATAAATTATGTCTCCTATCTCTATGAAGGAATTATTCCATTATTGATCAATAATCATAGTGGAATCAATGGCACAGAGTCAAAATGGAATTCTGACTTAACTTAAGGCTATTGATGAACCAATCCAATGAATCTACTCGTAACAAGATTATAAGATTTCTGGTAGAATCGGGAAGCATTAAGCATAAATACAATACACACACCTTTTCTCGGAAAATGAAATAGCAAAGGAATACTCCTATCCCAATGGAACATGTAGGAGTACTAAGACCTATTGTTTGTTACCCTTTTTCATAAGCAAAAGACATCAAAATATACCATCAAGATAGATAACTATCTATCAGATACCTCTATTTCCTATTTGATCTAAGCCTTACTGTTTTTTTTGTGAAAGAATGGGGAGACACCATCACCAGTATTACATACATTCTTTCTTTTTTTCGTAATCCCCCTATCCTACACGGGCAAAGAAATTTTTTTGTTTCTTCAACTTTTACTTTTACTCTTTACTCAATAAGAGCCGACCAACTATCCTGATTGAATGTTTGAGTACTCAGAGACTCTCGTGAGTCTGGATACAAAGTATCTTCAGTCCTTTCCACAACTTCTAAATTGATTTCCCATCAGCCTATCCAATCGAATTCCAGACAGAGTCAGTAGACACAACGGTGGTAGTGTAAGATAATTAGGAATTCTTGATAGTCTTTCGTACAATCTCTTCTTCAATCCTAGTAGCAAAAATGGAGTGTCCTTTAGGAACCTTTGGATACCAAGATTTCCGACCTCTTACTTTCGTAGTTTTGAATCCCAGAATTTACTTTCACTATTTATTTATTCTATTTATAACTCTTTATTTATTCTACTTTTATTTATTCTACTTATAAAATAAATGTCCGAACCAATCATAATCATATTAAAATCATAATCATATTAATAAGTAAGGCTTACTTCATCCCTATTTGTACCGGTTTGGGCCACACCCAAAGCCCGGATTTTGAGAAAAAAATTGACTTTCTTTAAAAAAAATTGACTTTCTTTATAGAACTACAGATTCTAAAAATAAAGTATCGATAGGCTTATCCTTTTGCCTCTCCTTCTCCGGGGACAGAATTCGTCGAGTTAAATCAGCAGAATAAGAAATCCCAAGTTTTTTGTTGATCAGGCGACACCCAGATTTGAACTGGGGATAAAGGATTTGCAGTCCCCCGCCTTACCACTTGGCCATGTCGCCAAACCAAATTCGATCCAAATAAGATAAAAAATAGATTTCTGGTCAAAGACTTAAAAATTAAGGGCAAATTGGAACCATTAACTATTTGTTTTGTTGTTTTGAATTAGTGAAAGGTTCTTCAATTTGTATCTCAAATTGTTGCGTTTCCTTAATGGCATAACAAAATCAAATTGATTTATGACTAATCAGTATCAATTATTTTCAATAATCAATCTTTTTCAATTTCAATTATAACAATATAAATTATAACA
>PYDT01000104.1:123897-126397 GCA_004837865.1 Musa balbisiana
TTAGAAGAAGAAAGGATTTTTTGGTTAGACGCATGGAATTAGCTAAACATTTTATTCGAACAAATGTAGAACCAGAATGGATGGTTTTGTGCTTATTACCAGTTCTTCCTCCCGAGTTGAGACCAATCATTCAGATAGATGGGGGTAAACTAATGAGTTCGGATATTAATGAACTCTATAGACGAGTTATCTATCGGAATAATACTCTTACCGATCTATTAGCAACAAGTAGATCTACGCCAGGGGAATTAGTAATGTGTCAGGAGAAATTGGTACAAGAGGCCGTGGATACACTTCTTGATAATGGGATCCGTGGACAACCAATGAGGGATGGTCATAATAAAGTTTACAAGTCATTTTCAGATGTAATTGAAGGCAAAGAGGGAAGATTTCGTGAGACTCTGCTTGGTAAACGTGTCGATTATTCGGGACGTTCCGTCATTGTCGTGGGTCCTTCGCTTTCATTACATCAGTGTGGATTACCTCGAGAAATAGCAATAGAGCTTTTCCAAACATTTGTAATTCGTGGTCTAATCAGACAACATGTTGCTTCTAACATAGGAATTGCTAGTTATACCTCGTGAAAAAAACACTTTTTTGTGGAATCAGCTATTCCATTTCTTTATAGAGAGATTCTGTTTAAGCAAGCAAATATAGCATGGTTACAGAAGTCTATCTATCGCATATATGCTTCAAGGGGCATCATGGGATAACCATCGAGGTGAGTAGGGACCTAAAGGATCGAATAGAACGATATATAGACAAGTAAATCCCTTACGGGTCCCAAAGTATTCTTTTAAGGGGATTCATCATTTGACGGGAAGTAGACTACTCAAAAATCCTACATTTTTATTTTGTCATAAGTAATTCGGAAAATTAAAGTAAAAAAAGAAGAATGAATCGTTGGTCCTTAGTGGGAACTTGAGTAAGGAGTAGTTCTTTGTTTGTAGGGTTTTTCGAACAAACTTTTAAAATAAGGAAGAATCCCCTTTTTGAGGTAACTACTTGAGCCGGATGAAAGGAAACCTTCACGTCCGATTTTAAAAGGGGGAATCCAATCCTACAGGAACCTATCTCGATTTTTCTTTTGCTAGGCCCATAGCGAAAAAACCTACTTTCTTACGATTACGAGGTTTATTCGAATATGAAATCCAATCTCGGAAATACAGCATACCACTTTTTTTTACTACCCAAGGCTTCGAGGCATTTCGAAATCGAGAAATCTCTACAGGAGCAGGTGCTATCAGAGAACAATTAGCCGATTCAGATTTGCGAATTATTACAGGTAATTCATTAGTAGAATGGAAGGAATTAGGGGAGGAGGGGTCCACTGGAAATGAATGGAAGATAGAAAAAATTAGAAGAAGAAAGGATTTTTTGGTTAGACGCATGGAATTAGCTAAACATTTTATTCGAACAAATGTAGAACCAGAATGGATGGTTTTGTGCTTATTACCAGTTCTTCCTCCCGAGTGAGACCAATCATTCAGATAGATGGGGGTAAACTAATGAGTTCGGATATTAGGAACTCTATAGACGAGTTATCTATCGGAATAATACTCTTACCGATCTATTAGCAACAAGTAGATCTACGCCAGGGAATTAGTAATGTGTCAGAGAAATTGGTACAAGAGGCCGTGGATACACTTCTTGATAATGGGATCCGTGGACAACCAATGAGGGATGGTCATAATAAAGTTTACAAGTCATTTTCAGATGTAATTGAAGGCAAAGAGGGAAGATTTCGTGGAGCTCTGCTTGGTAAACGTGTCGATTATTCGGGACGTTCCGTCATTGTCGTGGGTCCTTCGCTTTCATTACATCAGTGTGGATTACCTCGAGAAATAGCAATAGAGCTTTTCCAAACATTTGTAATTCGTGGTCTAATCAGACAACATGTTGCTTCTAACATAGGAATTGCTAAAAGTAAAATTCGGGAAAAAGAACCCATTGTATGGGAAATACTTCAAGAAGTTATGCGGGGGCATCCTGTATTATTGAATAGAGCACCCACCCTGCACAGATTAGGCATACAGGCGTTCCAACCCTTTTAGTGGAGGGACGCGCTATTTGTTACATCCATTAGTTTGTAAGGGCTTCAATGCAGACTTTGATGGGGATCAAATGGCTGTTCATGTACCTTTATCTTTGGAAGCTCAAGCGGAGGCTCGTTTACTTATGTTTTCTCATATGAATCTCTTGTCTCCAGCTATTGGGGATCCTATTTCCGTACCAACTCAAGATATGCTTATCGGACTCTATTTATTAACGATCGGGAATCGTCGAGGTATTTGTGCAAATAGGTATAATCCATATAGATATAGTTGCGGAAACTACCAAAATAAAAAGGTTGACAATAAAAAAAATGACTATAGGTATACGAAAAAGAAAGAACCCTATTTTTCTAGTTCCTATGATGCACTTGGAGCTTATCAACAGAAACGAATTAGTTTAGATAGTCCTTTGTGGCTCCGATGGAGACTAGATCAACGTGTCATTG
>PYDT01000104.1:131397-136445 GCA_004837865.1 Musa balbisiana
TTTCCGATAATGGATTAGATCGCACAAATATCAATCCTTTTTTTTACAAGGCCAGGATTCAATCACTTACCCAACATCAAGGTACTATTGGTACATTGTTAAATCGAAATAAGGAATGCCAATCTTTGATAATTTTGTCATCATCCAATTGTTTTTCGAATTGGCCCATTCAATGGTTCAAAATATAACAATATGACAAAAGAATCGGATCCCATAATCCCAATTAAGGATTTGCTGGGTCCCTTAGGCACTATTGTACCTAAAATAGCAAATTTCTATTCATCTTACCATTTAATAACTTATAATCAGATCTTGTTTAAAGAAATATTTGCTACTTGACAATTTTCAACAGACTTTCCAAGTACTTCAAGTACTTAAATACTGTTTAAATAGATGAAAATAGGAGGATTTATAATCCCGATCCATGCAGTAACATCATTTTGAATCCATTCCATTTGAATTGGCACTTTCTCCATCACGATTATTGGGAAGAGACATCTACAAAAATTAGTATTGGACAATTTTTTGTGAAAATGTATGTCTATTCAAATACGAACCACACGTAGAAAATCTGTCAGATCATAATTGTTCATGTTGACTCCTTAGTTATAAGATCGGCTAAGCCCTATTTGGCCACTCCAGGAGCTACTGTTCATGGCCATTATGGAGAAATCTTTTACGAAGGAGATACATTAGTTACATTTATATATGAAAAATCGAGATCTGGTGACATAACGCAAGGTCTTCCAAAAGTGGAACAAATCTTAGAAGTACGTTCTATTGATTCAATATCGATGACCTCGAAAGGAGAGTTGAAGGTTGGAACGAAGGTATACCAAAAATTCTTGGAATCCCCTGGGGATTCTTGATTCAAGCGGAGCTAACCATAGTTCAAAGTCGTATCTCTTTGGTTAATAAAATCCAAAAGGTTATCGATCCAGGGGGTACAGATCCATAATAGACATATAGAGATTATTGTACGTCAAGTAACATCAAAAGTGTTGGTTTCAGAAGATGGAATGTCTAATGTTTTTTCACCTGGGGAATTAATCGATTGTTGCGAGCGGAACGAGCGGGGCGTGCTTTGGACGAAGCGATATCTTATCGGGCAATCCTATTGGGAATAACGAGGGCATCTTTGAATACTCAAAGTTTCATATCCGAAGCAAGTTTTCAAGAAACCGCTCGAGTTTAGCAAAAGCTGCTCTACGGGGTCGTATTGATTGGTTGAAAGGCCTGAAAGAGAACGTTGTTCTGGGTGGGATTATACCTGTTGGTACCGGATTCAAAAAATTAGTGCACCGTTCAAGGCAAGACAAGAGCATTTATTTGGAAATCAAAAGAAAGAATCTATTCGATTTGAAATGAGAGATATTTTGTTACACCATAGAGAATTATTTTGTTCTTACGTCCCATTTCCATGAGACATCAGAACAATCGTTTACGCGATTTCATGATTCCTAAGAGCAGATTCTTTTACTTTAACTATCTTTTCACTTTTAACTATCTGTCTTTTAACTTAACTATCTGTCCGAGTATTGATTTGGTAAAAAAAAAATAAGTAATTAAAAGACATTAATGGTTGTACCATGTATCAAACGGTTAATTCCCGGTAGAAAGGTTCCATCGGAACATTATTTATTTCAAAGTACCTCGTCTCTTTGTTAAAAAGTTAAAAAAAAAAAGAAAAAAACAAAAGGAAGTGTGGGGAAAAAATGACAAGAAGATATTGGAACATCAATTTGGAAGAGATGATGGAGGCCCGGAGTTCATTTTGGTCATGGTACTAAGAAATGGAATCCTAGAATGGCCCCTTACATCTCTGCAAAGCGTAAAGGTATTCATATTACAAATCTCACTAGAACGGCTCGTTTTTTTATCAGAAGCCTGTGATTTAGTTTTTGATGCAGCAAGTAGGGGAAAAAACTTCTTAATTGTTGGTACCAAAAATAAAGCAGCGGATTCAGTAGCATCAGCTGCAATAAGGGCCCCGGTGTCATTATGTTAATAAAAAATGGCTCGGTGGTATGTTAACGAATTGGTCTACTACGGAAACGAGACTTCAAAAGTTCAGGGATTAAGAGCAGAACAAAAGATGGGGAAACTCAACCGTCTTCCCAAAAGAGATGCCGCAATGTTGAAGAGAAAATTATCTGCCTTGCAAACATATCTCGGCGGTATCAAATATATGACGGGATTGCCTGATATTGTGATCATCGTTGATCAGCAAGAAGAATATATGGCTCTTCGAGAATGTGTAATTTTAGGGATTCCGACGATTTGTTTAATCGATACAAATTGTGACCCCGATCTCGCAGATATTTCGATCCCAGCCAATGATGACGCTATAGCTTCAATCCGATTGGTTCTTAACAAATTAGTATCCGCAATTTGTGAGGGCCGTTGTAGCTATATAAGAAATCGTTGATTATGATTAAGAATAATTAGTTAATTATTTTGGGATTTTATAGATTTATTGGATCGGTTACTATTCTTGAATTAAAAAAAGAAAAAACAAAAAGGAAGTGTGGGGAAAAATGACAAGAAGATATTGGAACATCAATTTGGAAGAGATGATGGAGGCCGGAGTTCATTTTGGTCATGGTACTAAGAAATGGAATCCTAGAATGGCCCCTTACATCTCTGCAAAGCGTAAAGGTATTCATATTACAAATCTCACTAGAACGGCTCGTTTTTTATCAGAAGCCTGTGATTTAGTTTTTGATGCAGCAAGTAGGGGAAAAAACTTCTTAATTGTTGGTACCAAAAATAAAGCAGCGGATTCAGTAGCATCAGCTGCAATAAGGGCCCGGTGTCATTATGTTAATAAAAAATGGCTCGGTGGTATGTTAACGAATTGGTCTACTACGGAAACGAGACTTCAAAAGTTCAGGGATTTAAGAGCAGAACAAAAGATGGGGAAACTCAACCGTCTTCCCAAAAGAGATGCCGCAATGTTGAAGAGAAAATTATCTGCCTTGCAAACATATCTCGGCGGTATCAAATATATGACGGGATTGCCTGATATTGTGATCATCGTTGATCAGCAAGAAGAATATATGGCTCTTCGAGAATGTGTAATTTTAGGGATTCCGACGATTTGTTTAATCGATACAAATTGTGACCCCGATCTCGCAGATATTTCGATCCCAGCCAATGATGACGCTATAGCTTCAATCCGATTGGTTCTTAACAAATTAGTATCCGCAATTTGTGAGGGCCGTTGTAGCTATATAAGAAATCGTTGATTATGATTAAGAATAATTAGTTAATTATTTTGGGATTTTATAGATTTATTGGATCGGTTACTATTCTTGAATTAAAAAAAGAAAAAACAAAAAGGAAGTGTGGGGAAAAATGACAAGAAGATATTGGAACATCAATTTGGAAGAGATGATGGAGGCCGGAGTTCATTTTGGTCATGGTACTAAGAAATGGAATCCTAGAATGGCCCCTTACATCTCTGCAAAGCGTAAAGGTATTCATATTACAAATCTCACTAGAACGGCTCGTTTTTTATCAGAAGCCTGTGATTTAGTTTTTGATGCAGCAAGTAGGGGAAAAAACTTCTTAATTGTTGGTACCAAAAATAAAGCAGCGGATTCAGTAGCATCAGCTGCAATAAGGGCCCGGTGTCATTATGTTAATAAAAAATGGCTCGGTGGTATGTTAACGAATTGGTCTACTACGGAAACGAGACTTCAAAAGTTCAGGGATTTAAGAGCAGAACAAAAGATGGGGAAACTCAACCGTCTTCCCAAAAGAGATGCCGCAATGTTGAAGAGAAAATTATCTGCCTTGCAAACATATCTCGGCGGTATCAAATATATGACGGGATTGCCTGATATTGTGATCATCGTTGATCAGCAAGAAGAATATATGGCTCTTCGAGAATGTGTAATTTTAGGGATTCCGACGATTTGTTTAATCGATACAAATTGTGACCCCGATCTCGCAGATATTTCGATCCCAGCCAATGATGACGCTATAGCTTCAATCCGATTGGTTCTTAACAAATTAGTATCCGCAATTTGTGAGGGCCGTTGTAGCTATATAAGAAATCGTTGATTATGATTAAGAATAATTAGTTAATTATTTTGGGATTTTATAGATTTATTGGATCGGTTACTATTCTTGAATTAAAAAAAGAAAAAACAAAAAGGAAGTGTGGGGAAAAATGACAAGAAGATATTGGAACATCAATTTGGAAGAGATGATGGAGGCCGGAGTTCATTTTGGTCATGGTACTAAGAAATGGAATCCTAGAATGGCCCCTTACATCTCTGCAAAGCGTAAAGGTATTCATATTACAAATCTCACTAGAACGGCTCGTTTTTTATCAGAAGCCTGTGATTTAGTTTTTGATGCAGCAAGTAGGGGAAAAAACTTCTTAATTGTTGGTACCAAAAATAAAGCAGCGGATTCAGTAGCATCAGCTGCAATAAGGGCCCGGTGTCATTATGTTAATAAAAAATGGCTCGGTGGTATGTTAACGAATTGGTCTACTACGGAAACGAGACTTCAAAAGTTCAGGGATTTAAGAGCAGAACAAAAGATGGGGAAACTCAACCGTCTTCCCAAAAGAGATGCCGCAATGTTGAAGAGAAAATTATCTGCCTTGCAAACATATCTCGGCGGTATCAAATATATGACGGGATTGCCTGATATTGTGATCATCGTTGATCAGCAAGAAGAATATATGGCTCTTCGAGAATGTGTAATTTTAGGGATTCCGACGATTTGTTTAATCGATACAAATTGTGACCCCGATCTCGCAGATATTTCGATCCCAGCCAATGATGACGCTATAGCTTCAATCCGATTGGTTCTTAACAAATTAGTATCCGCAATTTGTGAGGGCCGTTGTAGCTATATAAGAAATCGTTGATTATGATTAAGAATAATTAGTTAATTATTTTGGGATTTTATAGATTTATTGGATCGGTTACTATTCTTGAATTAAAAAAAGAAAAAACAAAAAGGAAGTGTGGGGAAAAATGACAAGAAGATATTGGAACATCAATTTGGAAGAGATGATGGAGGCCGGA
>PYDT01000104.1:142857-147857 GCA_004837865.1 Musa balbisiana
ATTCTTGATCAAATTCGTTCTTGACTTACTCTTAACTTACTTAAATGAAACTTAAATTAAATTACATAAAAACTAAAATTAAATTACGTAAATTAACTTAATAGTAAATTACTTAATATAAATATTAACTTAATATAAATATAATTATATAATTACTTAAAATATACTTAAAATATAATTATATAATTACTTAATTATATAATTACTTAATTATTAATATAATATTATAATATTTAAATAATATTATAATATTTAAATTATAATATTTAAGAAATTTTTTATTACATAAAAAAACCTTTAATTTGTTTTTTCTTTACTTTAATTGAAAATAAAATTTCAATTCCTTTAAACTTTAAATTTAGATTAGAATTATGTAATAATTTAATTTTTAAATTATTTTAAAATTTTAATTATTCACTTTTATTTTTTTAAATTTCATCCTGTACTGAAATCTATTTTATAATTAGTAAATGAAATCTATCCTATAGTTAGAAAATTTAATAGAAGTTTCATATTTCTAATGATAATGTTATAATTATAATGTTTAATATCTTTCTATAATGTTTAATATCTTTCTTAATAAAAATGTTTAATATCTTTTTTAATATCTTTTTTAATATCTTTTTTAATATCTTTTTTAATATCTTTTTTAATATCTTTTTTAATATCTTTTTTAATATCTTTTTTAATATCTTTCTTAATAAAAATGTTTAATATCTTTCTTAATAAAAATGTTTAATATCTTTTTTAATATCTTTTTTAATATCTTTTTTAATATCTTTTTTAATATCTTTTTTAATATCTTTTTTAATATCTTTTTTAATATCTTTTTTAATATCTTTTTTAATATCTTTTTTAATATCTTTTTTAATATCTTTTTTAATATCTTTTTTAATATCTTTCTTAATAAAAATGTTTAATATCTTTCTTAATAAAAATGTTTAATATCTTTCTTAATAAAAATGTTTAATATCTTTCTTAATAAAAATGTTTAATATCTTTCTTAATAAAAATGTTTAATATCTTTTTTAATATCTTTTTTAATATCTTTTTTAATATCTTTTTTAATATCTTTTTTAATATCTTTCTTAATAAAAATGTTTAATATCTTTTTTAATATCTTTTTTAATATCTTTCTTAATAAAAATGTTTAATATCTTTCTTAATAAAAATGTTTAATATCTTTCTTAATAAAAATGTTTAATATCTTTCTTAATAAAAATGTTTAATATCTTTCTTAATAAAAATGTTTAATATCTTTCTTAATAAAAATGTTTAATATCTTTCTTAATAAAAATGTTTAATATCTTTCTTAATAAAAATGTTTAATATCTTTCTTAATAAAAATGTTTAATATCTTTTTTAATATCTTTCTTAATAAAAATGTTTAATATCTTTCTTAATAAAAATGTTTAATATCTTTCTTAATAAAAATGTTTAATATCTTTTTTAATATCTTTTTTAATATCTTTTTTAATATCTTTTTTAATATCTTTTTTAATATCTTTTTTAATATCTTTTTTAATATCTTTTTTAATATCTTTTTTAATATCTTTCTTAATAAAAATGTTTAATATCTTTTTTAATATCTTTTTTAATATCTTTCTTAATAAAAATGTTTAATATCTTTCTTAATAAAAATGTTTAATATCTTTTTTAATATCTTTTTTAATATCTTTTTTAATATCTTTTTTAATATCTTTCTTAATAAAAATGTTTAATATCTTTCTTAATAAAAATGTTTAATATCTTTCTTAATAAAAATGTTTAATATCTTTCTATAATGTTTAATATCTTTCTTAATAAAAATGTTTAATATCTTTCTTAATAAAAATGTTTAATATCTTTTTTAATATCTTTCTTAATAAAAATGTTTAATATCTTTCTTAATAAAAATGTTTAATATCTTTTTTAATATCTTTCTTAATAAAAATGTTTAATATCTTTCTTAATAAAAATGTTTAATATCTTTTTTAATATCTTTCTTAATAAAAATGTTTAATATCTTTCTTAATAAAAATGTTTAATATCTTTCTTAATAAAAATGTTTAATATCTTTCTTAATAAAAATGTTTAATATCTTTCTTAATAAAAATGTTTAATATCTTTCTTAATAAAAATGTTTAATATCTTTCTTAATAAAAATGTTTAATATCTTTCTTAATAAAAATGTTTAATATCTTTCTTAATAAAAATGTTTAATATCTTTCTTAATAAAAATGTTTAATATCTTTCTTAATAAAAATGTTTAATATCTTTCTTAATAAAAATGTTTAATATCTTTCTTAATAAAAATGTTTAATATCTTTCTTAATAAAAATGTTTAATATCTTTTTTAATATCTTTTTTAATATCTTTCTATAATGTTTAATATCTTTCTTAATAAAAATGTTTAATATCTTTCTTAATAAAAATGTTTAATATCTTTTTTTTTTTGAACTCTCCCAAATCAAAAATCCTTCCTTCCATTCTCAAATGAGAATACAAGGAATTCTACTTTCATACATTATCTTAATTGAATTCTATGTAATGATCAATTAATTTTTTTGATTCTATATCTAATCTACATGTGTTGAATCCTAGCAACAAACAAAATATCCCATATGTTTTTATTATGTATTATGTATTTTTTTTTTGGTGGGGGGGGGGGGGTTGGGGATTGACGAATAACTAATACTAATAATAGTCTTGACTAGTGCCAAACAGGAAAAATGGGGCGTGGCCAAGCGGTAAGGCAGCGGGTTTTGGTCCCGTTATTCGGAGGTTCGAATCCTTCCGTCCCAGATCGTTTCCATCAGAAACAAAAGATGGTATCACATTGTATCCCACATAAAACGGAAAAATCTTAAAGAGAACAACCTTTTCTTTTGTTCTGAATTCTTAGAATGGATTCTTAGAATGGATTCTTAGAATCCATTTACTTCTTTGGTTAAAAGAAAACCAATTGATAATTCAATTGAACATGGTAAAATTTATGTCTCCTTAGGAATGAAATATCTGCTAAAAATTTTTAGCTACTCATTGTGATTGCGTCGACTTGGTGATTGAATTAGAGATCCAGTTTAGTCATGACTAGAAAACATAGTTCCAGTCATGATGCTGAAGTCGGAGATTTTTAAAACATTTTTTATGAACTCTTGGTTGGTACTCGAAGAAATATGATAAATCAATAGTATCTAGAAACTTACGACCTTTTTGTTTTTTGGTCATTGGAACAGTTTATTTGACTAATAATTGATTTTTTTCCGGGATTGGAAATATATTAAATTAAAGGATTTGAGGTTTATAGTTTTTTTGTTCTAGAAAAATAGATTCTGCATTTCATGATTGATCGTCCCGAACAATCTGTTGGAGATGTAAAGTAAATAAGTCTTAAGCAAGCATCTTCTTAGAATACGTTTCATTCATATGATAGAATATCGAGTTAAAGAAATTGGATCCCTGCTGAGCTTTCTCCGGATAAATACAATACTTATCTATCCATAGGTATAAAGTATAGACTATTATATAGTTCCCGTTGTTCCCATCGAGCCAATGACTATTCATGATTACATATTAAATCAATTCCATTGCGGTTTGAAATTAAATTGAATTCTAAATTAGAGGAATGTTATGGTAAAACTTCGTTTGAAACGATGTGGTAGAAAGCAACGTGCGACTTGAAGGACATGATCCACTGTGGATTTTTACATCCACCATTTTCTATAGAAATGAAGATGCTCTTGGCTCGACATAGTTTGTTCTGTTCCATTAGGAATCTAATTTTTCTTAGGTTGATAGTACATGATGGAGCTCGAGCGGAAAGGATTGATTCATTTATCAAGGGGAAGAATCTAGGGTTAGTGCAATCAATCAATAAGTTAGACCAACTTTGTAAGTATATCCTCCTTAATAATATAAAATATATCGGAATTGATAAAACTATTTCGATCAAAAAAAGTGTATCCAGAGGAATCAATTCTTGTATTCTATTTCTATAGGTATTCTATTTCTATAGAAAGAAATAAAAAAAACAAAAGGTATGTTGCTTGCCCTGTGAAAGAGAGTAAGATCCCCGAAGTAATGTCTAAACCCAATGATTTTACAAAGCAAAGATAAAGGATTCCGAAACAAGGAAACACTATTTTTCAATTCTCTCAAAAATTGGATCAGAATCAGGAATAAAAATAGATTCGAGATGAGACAAACAAAAGAGGTTAGAGACGGCTCAATAAATGTCTAAGGATTTCCCTTCGAATTCTGTCAGAATTACCCAACTTGAGTTATGAGTACGAATGAAATTTCTTTTTTTTTTTTTTTTTTTAGGAAGAACAAAATAATAATAATGAATTAGACTATGATTTGAGTCATTATTTTGTGTTTACTATTTGATATTATATACAGAAAGATATACCGAAATTAAAATAATTTTTTCTCGAGCTCGAGCCGTATGAGGAGAAAACCTCCTATACGTTTCTGGGGGGGGATTGTTTATGTACATCTATCCCAATGAGCCATCTATCGAATCGTTGCAATTGATGTTCGATCCCGAAGAGAAGGAAGAGATTTTCGAAAAGTGGGTTTTTATGATCCGATAAAGAATCAAACTTATTTAAACGTTCCCGCTATTCTATATTTCCTTGAAAAGGGCGCTCAACCTACAGGAACTGTTTATGATATTTTAAGTAAGGCAGAATTTTTAAAGAAAAAACTTCGAGTTAATTAAAAGAAAAAACAACAAAATTAATAAAAAAGGGGGGAGATGATTAATATAAAATCTATCTTTGTATAATTTTTTACTTACAATTTTTTACCTAAAATTTTCCCTTTTCTTGCTCTATTCATACTTAAATTTACTTTTTTCTTGTTATAGGAATCCACCAACAAACAAGGGATTAATCTTGCTTATTGTACCTCTATTGATTGAATAAACCCGAGATTTTTTCTTTATCTTTTCCTTATTTTTTTCCATCAAAATTTCTTATTTATGTTGTGCCAACCCAATACAAATCCTTATTTTA
>PYDT01000104.1:155357-162726 GCA_004837865.1 Musa balbisiana
CAGAAACAATGGTATCTCCAATTATAGCCCCTCTGGGATGTAAAATATTCTCTTCTCACCATCCCCATAGTGTATGAGACAAATGTATGCATTTCGATAGGGTCGATTCTATGTTCGATTCTACCATAATATCTTTTTTTCATTCCGTCGAAAATCGATTTTTACGGTATAGACGCTTATGACCTCCCCCTCTATGCCGTGCGGTAATGATTCCTCTGGCATTACGACCTTTACTACAACGATGCTGTCCATAGATCAAATTTTCGGAGAGGATTTGTATTTTCACTTGACTGTTTACGGCTTCCATTGGCGTGTTGCGCGGGTAGAAATTTTTTGTATTAAATGTTCGCCGTGTTTCTTAAGTATTTTCTTAAGGTCTTTTCTCTATAGAGTGGATAGAATAACCGGTTGAAGCGTAATGATCATACGTCTGTAATGCATTGTATGTCCCATAATAGGTCCCATTCTTTCTTCGACCCTTTCCCGGGAGTCGATGACTATTCATAGCTATTACCTTGAACCAAAGAAGAGTTCGACGCATGCTTTATTTCTGTCCTAGTTGATCCTGATTCGACATTAAGAAGTTAGTTTGCATTGGTCCCCATAACCGAATACTTTTTTCTTAACTACTGCATATTTGATTCCATCCATAAATCCATTTTCTTTCCCTAGGATTTCCAGTATCGAAAGAATTCTAGTCTTACTGTTCATATGTTTATGGTATGCATATAACCTACCATTCGTTATGTATGGATATGCGATCCATTGATACAGAGCCATCCACTAGACTTATTGAACTTTCCCATTGGTGGGCATCCCAGCAGTACTTGAACCTACGAATTGCCATTATGAGTTACGGCCGCTTAACCATTCGCCTGGATGCCTAACATAGATCATCGATATCGTAAATAAGTATATCGTAAATAAGTATATCGTATAAATAAGTATATCGTAAATAAGTATATCGTAAATAAGTATATCGTAAATAAGTATATCGTATAAATAAGTATATCGTAAATAAGTATATCGTATAAATAAGTATATCGTATAAATAAGTATATCGTAAATGTATAAATAAGTATATCGTAAATAAGTATATCGTAAATAAGTATATCGTATAAATAAGTATATCGTAAATAGTATATCGTATAAATAAGTATATCGTATAAATAAGTATATCGTAAATGTATAAATAAGTATATCGTATAAATAAGTATATCGTAAATAAGTATATCGTATAAATAAGTATATCGTAAATAAGTATATCGTATAAATAAGTATATCGTATAAATAAGTATATCGTATAAATAAGTATATCGTAAATAAGTATATCGTAAATAAGTATATCGTAAATAAGTATATCGTAAATAAGTATATCGTAAATAAGTATATCGTAAATAAGTATATCGTAAATAAGTATATCGTAAATAAGTATATCGTATAAATAAGTATATCGTAAATAAGTATATCGTATAAATAAGTATATCGTAAATAAGTATATCGTAAATAAGTATATCGTATAAATAAGTATATCGTAAATAAGTATATCGTAAATAAGTATATCGTAAATAAGTATATCGTAAATAAGTATATCGTAAATAAGTATATCGTATAAATAAGTATATCGTAAATAAGTATATCGTAAATAAGTATATCGTATAAATAAGTATATCGTATAAATAAGTATATCGTAAATAAGTATATCGTAAATAAGTATATCGTATAAATAAGTATATCGTAAATAAGTATATCGTAAATAAGTATATCGTAAATAAGTATATCGTAAATAAGTATATCGTAAATAAGTATATCGTAAATAAGTATATCGTATAAATAAGTATATCGTAAATAAGTATATCGTAAATAAGTATATCGTAAATAAGTATATCGTAAATAAGTATATCGTATAAATAAGTATATCGTAAATAAGTATATCGTAAATAAGTATATCGTAAATAAGTATATCGTAAATAAGTATATCGTAAATAAGTATATCGTAAATAAGTATATCGTAAATAAGTATATCGTATAAATAAGTATATCGTAAATAAGTATATCGTATAAATAAGTATATCGTATAAATAAGTATATCGTATAAATAAGTATATCGTAAATAAGTATATCGTATAAATAAGTATATCGTATAAATAAGTATATCGTATAAATAAGTATATCGTAAATAAGTATATCGTAAATAAGTATATCGTAAATAAGTATATCGTAAATAAGTATATCGTAAATAAGTATATCGTAAATAAGTATATCGTATAAATAAGTATATCGTAAATAAGTATATCGTAAATAAGTATATCGTATAAATAAGTATATCGTATAAATAAGTATATCGTAAATAAGTATATCGTATAAATAAGTATATCGTATAAATAAGTATATCGTAAATAAGTATATCGTAAATAAGTATATCGTAAATAAGTATATCGTAAATAAGTATATCGTAAATAAGTATATCGTAAATAAGTATATCGTATAAATAAGTATATCGTATAAATAAGTATATCGTATAAATAAGTATATCGTATAAATAAGTATATCGTATAAATAAGTATATCGTAAATAAGTATATCGTAAATAAGTATATCGTAAATAAGTATATCGTAAATAAGTATATCGTATAAATAAGTATATCGTAAATAAGTATATCGTAAATAAGTATATCGTATAAATAAGTATATCGTAAATAAGTATATCGTAAATAAGTATATCGTAAATAAGTATATCGTAAATAAGTATATCGTAAATAAGTATATCGTAAATAAGTATATCGTAAATAAGTATATCGTATAAATAAGTATATCGTAAATAAGTATATCGTAAATAAGTATATCGTAAATAAGTATATCGTAAATAAGTATATCGTAAATAAGTATATCGTAAATAAGTATATCGTAAATAAGTATATCGTAAATAAGTATATCGTATAAATAAGTATATCGTATAAATAAGTATATCGTATAAATAAGTATATCGTAAATAAGTATATCGTATAAATAAGTATATCGTAAATAAGTATATCGTATAAATAAGTATATCGTATAAATAAGTATATCGTATAAATAAGTATATCGTAAATAAGTATATCGTAAATAAGTATATCGTAAATAAGTATATCGTATAAATAAGTATATCGTATAAATAAGTATATCGTATAAATAAGTATATCGTATAAATAAGTATATCGTATAAATAAGTATATCGTATAAATAAGTATATCGTAAATAAGTATATCGTATAAATAAGTATATCGTAAATAAGTATATCGTAAATAAGTATATCGTATAAATAAGTATATCGTATAAATAAGTATATCGTAAATAAGTATATCGTATAAATAAGTATATCGTATAAATAAGTATATCGTAAATGGGTTCTTCAACAACAAGGAGCTGAGGCAACTATTAATCAATGTATTAGTGAGCATGTTTCCCCATCTCTTCTCGAGAAACAAGTGGGGTATTTCTTTGCAAAATTTGTTCAATTTCATATGTGGGCACTTCCGCCAGATCTCTTCGTTAGTTGGTGAGAATCAGCAACGAATCGGATGTTTTTGAGGAACGTATCGAGAGAGAATTTGATTTGGTTAGACAATGTGTGGTGGTAAACAAGGATCGGTTTTTAGCAAGGTACGGAATTATTGTCCAATATTCAAATCTGATTCCACAAGATCTATTTCTGTTCACGTAAGGATTCTAGCCATTGAAATGGTCTTCTGATCAATCCTAGATCATTTCATTCCATTAGAAATGAGGATTCAGAATATCCCACATTGATCTCAAGAACAACATTCAGGCAACTAAAAGAAAATCATGTCTTTGGGATCCTTCCTTTCTTCAAACGGAACGAACAGAGATAGAATCTATCGTTCCCGAATCTTTTGGATCTTCCCAATGTCCCGGTATTTCACGACTTGAGAGCAGCTGAAATCTCATCTTGCTTCCGGACGAAATCTAAGAATTTCTGGGAATCCTACAAATCAATTCCGGTCTTTTTTCTCTGACGATGGTCCGAACTTCTCTGTTCGAATCCTATTGAGAGGTCCACTAGAGATCAGAAATTTTTGAAGAAAAACAGATGTGTCTTTGTCGCCTTCCGGCGATTGGAAATAAAGAAATGGTTGATATTATTCAAGATATTATGTATTTATACAAAATACCGTTCAATTCATCCTATTTCATCGATCCTGATGTTATATGGTTCCGAAGGATGAACCGGATAATGGACAGTTCCAATAAGATTTCATTCTTGAACAAAAATCCATTTTTGAAATTTAATTTCATCTATTCCATGACCGGAACAAAAGGGGATACACGTTACACCACGATTTTGAATCAGAAGAGGATTTCAAGAAATGCAGATCATTCACTCATATCAATAACCGAGCCGGATCTGGTGTATCAAGGTATTTGCACTTTTTCTATTTGATTCCTACGGTTGATCAAAAAAAATCTGAATGAGGTATCAACTCCAGAGATGAATCGAAAAGAAACCGTTATTGTTCCTACCTCCTCTTTTTATAAGAAATGAATCTTTTATCGAAGGATCATAAAAAAATCGTCCGGATCTACTCGGAATGATCGAAGAGCCAAAACTAAAACCGCGTATGTTTGCTAGCACTCTCCACATAATGGAGGCGTCATCAATATAGTTGATCGCGAATCTTATTCACAAATCCAATATAGCACCTAGGGTACCATACAATTGTATCTATCGATTCTTTTTAATGAATGACTCCCGATCGCAACTTCGAATATGGACGTCAAAGGGATCAAATAGACATGATACGCTGAATCATATAACTATAATGCAATATCACGATCAACCACATTTCCGCGAGTGAAAAAGTTCAGACGAATGGTTTGAATCCTCTTTTTTTTCTCGAACCGAGAGATCCATGATCGGGATCCTGATGTATATATATACAAATTCGCAATGAGAGCATAATGTCCAGGACCTTTGGAACATCGTTTCTGAACAGAAGAAACGTTTCAGTAGGGTTCGATCGTAGTATTAATCAATATTCGTTGATTGTCCAGCTATCGACAAACAAAATTTGTCCTAAGTCACTTCGGTTCTTTTGTCCCAAGTTCATCGTTTTCTTTTTTGTCCAAGTCACTTCCCTTTTTGTCCAAGTCACTTCCCTTTTTGTCCAAGTCACTTCCCCTTTTCTTTTGAGGTATCGGAATCTCCCATTCATAGTTCCCGAGATCCACATCCTCCGTGAATTGAAAGGTCCTAATGATCAACTCCGCATCATTGTTATAATCAATAGTTGTTCAAATCGTTCATTGAATAAATTTAAACCCTTCTATTGGATGACATGAACTTCCCCAAGACCGTAATTCTTTATCAATGTAGGAACAACATACCATTTTTGTTCAAAAAGATACAGAGTGGATGATTTACTCATTCTATACTAGAAATAATCGCAGGAACCTTTGATAACACGGCTTCCATTTCTCAATGAGATTCCCTGATCGAGACAATGCTGATCCCGTAACCTTTCATAGAAATTCATTGATATCTTCTTTTTATAAAGCAAATCGACTGCGATCATTGAATTATCCAAATCACTTCTGGTTCATTGGCCAAGATTCCCTTTTTATGTGTAAAAGACCCGTATCAATAATTATGATCTTACATATGGACAATCCCTCACTACCTTTTTCATCAATCCAACAAAATATTTTCTTCCGTGCGTCGGTAAAAAAAAAACATATTTTTTTGAAGAGAGACTATTTCACAATCGATTCACAGGTACTCAACATTTCATACCTAAAGATTTTCCACAAGTGGTGACAAAACTATACTTTAAATCTTTCCGTTTTCCAATTCGATCCGAGCCATTTTATTTCGTATAGTATTTACTCGAGCGCAGACATTTCTGCCACACTGCCTCTAACGAAACAAGAGTCAATTTTTGGAAAACTTAGTGTCAGCCTCTTTCGATATGATCTATCTGATTCAGCAAAAGAACTTGCATCGGGTAATCTCAGTTTTCATTCAAACATGGTTTGATTCACACTCAGTTCTGAAATATTTACCATCCGGAAAGAGGCAAAACAAACGAGTCTTTCTCTAAGAAATGCGTTGCGAAACGGCAGATGTATATAACCTTTCAACGAGATGTGCTTGTTTAAAATCTCCAAAATGGACATCTGTGTTCAAACAACAATGGAATCCGTTCCACAATAGCCTGGTTCCTTACTTCGACAGAGTGCAAATATCTAAATTTCCACCCGTTTAGATACTTTTTCAGACCCATTGTCGAATACTAATTAGCAGTCACAATTTGGCTCCATTTAAATTTGTATCCATTTTTCATGATCTTTATGCAATGGATCAATATATCAGGCCAATTCCTCAGAAGATTCTTCCACATGGACTCTGAGAAGTGAGATTTCGGGAAGTGTTTCAGAATCTTCTTCTGTCGAAGAAATGATTCATCTAACTCATGATCCCCTTTCTTGAATATGGACACATCTGAGTCAACAATCTCTGAGTTGGAGTCCTCTATTCATCCTTTTTTTCCTCTTCTTGTTTTTGCTGGATATTCAAGTCTGATACATCTTCTCTTTTTTTCCCAAGCCTCTAGTGATTCAGACAGATGAGAAAAGATCAAATCTTGGATGATTCCATCATACATGAATTGAGTTGCGAAAACTTTTTGGATGGGTATCCTCATCTGACTAATTCTTCTGGTTAAAGCAATCCTTTTCAGTTGTTCTGAAACAACTTAGAGATTCTCGAAGAAATCCGGGTTTTGCTGTTTGCTTTTGTGGCAACATGCTATGGTCGCTTGTGGGTCAAATCATACGTTTCTAGGAATAAATATTTAATAATCAAGCTCATCGATTCTCATAATTATCATATCAACGACGCATAACGGCAATTTTCTTCTATAACCAGCACGAATATATCGATTGGGAGGAAGATCGGATTCGAAATTGATAGAAAAGCAGGATATGGGCCCGTTAACGTAGGAACAAAAAATATCTTTCTAATTCTATCATCATCTATGTGTTCGATCTAAAGAAATTCTAGATAATGTTTGTTACCCTGAAATTTCTGGGTCTTCCCGAATGATAGAGAAAAAAACGATTGGGTCAAAAAGAAAATGCTATTTTTGAATTTTTTATCAGCAATTGCTTGTGTATGCGGGGATCCGTATTTGTCTGAGTCTTTTCTGTAAGATTACAAAAGAAACTTTTTTCAACAAAGATGTGAATTAGGAGATTGGTTCGATGACATATAACGCGTAGACTGAATCTTGATATACCTCAGACAATACATTTTTATTACCAACGAGATTGTATTGGCTGCTGCGGACATTTTGATGGAATTTAATTTGGAA
>PYDT01001856.1:0-25994 GCA_004837865.1 Musa balbisiana
GGATATTATAGTTGTGCTCTTCGAACGTTCCTTTTTTATCATGTCAGCAATTTCTTATAGCAGTTATTATGTGTCGGCAATAGGTCAGTTACCCATGACGAAACATAATTATTGGTGCCTCCAAATTTTGATATAATCAACATGTTTCCTTTTTTTCTTTTTTATTTTTCTTTCTTTTTTTTTTTTTATTATAAAATTATTTATTATTAAAAAGTATTATGCGGAGACACATCTACCTAATCTACTAAATTTGATTTTTCGACTAAAGTTGATCTATTTTGATGTTTCTGATTATCATAGTCCCATTAGTAGTATTTATAATACCTCGGGAGCCAATGAAACTTTTTAGGGTAAATTCCACTGTCTCAATTCACGAGCGATTCGACCACCAAAAGACTCGAGTTCCTGGATTTCCTGCTGATCAATGACAAAACAGCCGCATTGTCATCATATAGTATATAATACGTTGTCACGTTGGAGTTCTTTACAAGTAGTACCAATTACAGCTCTAAGTATTTCGATCTTTCTAGTGGCATATAGGCACTGCTCTTGATTACAGCAACAATCACGTCACCAATATGAGCATATCGATGATACCAGCTCCTATGATTCGAATACACATCCAAAATTCTCGAGATCCGCCTGTATCGATACATTCAAAAGGGTATGAGTTGAATCTATCATTTTATTGGAAATCCGTATTTAATGCAAAGGATGAAGAGGAAAAAAAGAAATATTCTCTGTCCAGAAATAAATAAAACTGGCCGTTGTTTTTCATACTCAATCCACTGTTTAGTTCTACATACCTATCCTGACACATTGAGGTCGTATAGGCATTTTGGAAGCAGATAGTGAAATAGCGGCTGGGCTACGCGTTCTGAATACGCCCATTGCATAATCAGTATTCGACCTGGTTTAAACCGGATACCAATATCGGGGGATCCTTCCCCGAAACCATAGTGTTTCCGCAGGTCTTACTGTAACAGGTTGTCGGGAAATAGACGTAACCATATTTTTCCACCACGACGCGCATATCGTTGTCATTGCTCTTCGCCCCGCTTCTATTTGTCTAGCTGTGATCCAAGCGGGTTCAAGTGCAATGAAGGAGCGATCTGCCGAAACAAATACGATGCCCCCCAGGACAAGTATTCCCTTCATTTCTTCTCTCGATGGTGTTTACGAAATCTGGTCTTTTGGGGTTATAGTGATGGGCGTTTCTTAATTCCATCTCTACACAGAAACGTACATGAGAGTTCTTCCATCCAGCTCCTCGCGAATGACGGATTCAATAATATTACAGCTACGCAGGTATTTAATAATTAAGAACTAATACCTCTAAGACTTATAATATGAATGTTTTTGTTTACAAGGAAGATGTAATATATACAGGATATATAGCTAGAATATTTCTGTAATGCCTATTTATAGATATAAATTAAGATAGAAGATAAAATTATAGATAATGTTTTTATACTTATAGAGTTCAGCTTTGTATTTTATAACGATCTTGATTTATTTTTAACCCCTTATCAAAATGATGCAAAAATTTGTAATGTAACTCAATAAATAAGGGTTCGCGGGCGAATTGGACCTCTTTACTGTTTTATTCCTAGGTCAAACCCACATCATGACTTCTCAGAATAAATAAATTTGTCTCGGTTCTTTCCGCCATCCCACAATGAATTATTCGGATTGTTTCAGTAGAATCTATGCAATCACCGGTTCAGTCGTTCCCAGAGCTTCTCCATTAATGGTAGGCCTGAACTCTGCAAGGAAGCTCCCAACAAAATTTGTCTTCTCGAGTCAATCTCCTTAGTTTTTATTACCGAGGCCTCTTTTTATTATTTATATTCATTCAATTGATGCTTTACACATGGCCTTTATGAGGGGTATTCATAGAATCACATATGGGGATCATAATCATTGAATTTTTGTTCTCTATTTCTATCACCTTCCTATTTATCCACATCCCTTTATTTTTGCTTCACAACCCATAATTTTTCCCAGATTTATGGAAAAGATTTTAGTTGCAGTTCTTTGCTGCAACTTATGTAGTGATCCACTCATCTCATATAAGTGATGTTTTTTGGGATCTCGACAATTACGACAAGCAATAAGTGGGTTATTAGTGTTTATTTTGTTTTTATTTTTGTTTTTATTTATTTTATATAGTATTAAGTTGTAGTAGGGTTAGCTATTTTTTTTTATTCCAATTCTTAAACTCTAAAGAAAAATTAACGATTCACACACTACAGCATAGCAATTATAAACAAATGGTCAATCGAATTTTTATCAACCTTATAGAATTAGAATTGCTCATTTTTGTTTGATTTAACGGAAAAAGAATGACCCCCAGTTTGTTATTTTTTTGTTCTATCATGGCCAGAATGGCAAGACTAAATAAGGGTCGAGTTCCTCGTCCACAAATATCCAAAATATTTTGAGCCTAATACTCCATAGATAGTTCGAAAGTGTATAGGAACAATGGATCAATTTTAGCGCTAATTGGTTGTAGGGGATCCCCCCACCCTGCCCTCATCTGATCCATTCGACACGTGCAATTTCTTTTCCGTCAATCCGCCCTGCCTTTGCGACAACTTGCATCCTTTTGTATCCGTTTGTTAAGCCTAATTCAATAGCCTTTTTCATGCCTTTCGAAACGAAACTCTATTTTTTAATTGTAAAGTTATATTCCGCAAGAATATTAGGTTGGCCCATAAGGTTTTTCATTTTATTTTCTTTTCTTTTGTGATTTTGTTACCGCAACCGTTGAGTCTTCGGTGCACAGAATTAAAGCTTTTGTACTTCATCTGTAATCTTCGATTCCTCGGTTTGGAATCTATTAATAACCCACATTTGGACACCTCCCCCACGTAGATGATGACCTGGACCTCAAAATCAATTCTTTTTTTAAATTCTATACGAGCGCATCGACACCCTTCGAAACCCGAGGCTATTCGCTATTTTTTTGTACTAGTTTCTGATACAAATTCCAGTAGTTTTTCATTCTGCCTGTAAATCCCACAGAATATATTTTTTGGTTGTGCGAACCAAAAGGAATGATGACGTTGGGTTGACAAGGCTCCGAAAAACCAAGGGATTTATTGTTGTCCATATTTTCCTATTAATTTCTTTCCATCATATATGTTATTTTACATGTTACTATGATGAATCTAAATCTGAGCACCTTTCAGCTAAAAATAATGTAGATTTATCATTTAATACAATTGTTATATGACAAGTACGGCTCTTTTTATCCGGATACAAATTACGTCCTCGAGCCCTCGAGGTCTTATTTTTTCACATGGTATCCTATAACTTTGGCTTCACTAATGAAGAATCAGCTCGTTCAAAACCCCATATTATGAACTAGCATTTGCTGCTGCCAGACATAACCAATTAAATGGGATAAGAGCTCGTAAGCATGAGTTCCAGTATCATAGGTGCTTCATAGGAACGTCCGCGAATCTGCATCACTTACTCTTCGCGCTTTGAAAAAAAGACAATACTACCGATATGTGAGCTAAAATTTTTACTTCTTTACACCGAACTCGCAGTTCTTTATATAAGGTTATCCGATCCCCCAACTAAATGTAAACACTGGTTTGATACTTTATTTTTTTTTTCACAAATATAAAAATATTTTTCAATTCAATTTTTTTTATATTAAGTTATATTTTGATATTTTTTTATATGTTAAATATTAAAATGTTTATTTATTTGTTTCTTATTTAATATTCAAAGTTTTATTTAATATTAAAATGAACTTTAAATTCACCTTAACGTATTCGATTGATTTATTATCGTTCTTGCAGTCTCTCGCAAAAGTAAAAGTAGGCGCGAATTCCACAATTTGTGACCTACCATATCGATCTGTTTATATTTAAATAGTGTAAATGTTCATTACATTATGTAATAGCGATTGTATGGCCAATCATTGTGGGTATAATTGGCCCCCCCCCTAGATGCCCGACGGACAAGTTACATTCTATTTCTTTCTCCTCCCTCCTGTTGAGTTTTTCCATTTTTTTCGATAAATGGTTAGCTACAAAAGGGTTTTTTTTAGCGAACGTGTCAGGTCACAGTGTTACTCTTTTTTTTACATTTTTTTTTAAAGATTGGCATTCTATGTCCAATATCTCACGATCCTAAGTAAGTAGGGAGTCAAGAATAACATACAATAATGATGAATGGAAAAAAGATTAAAATCCTTAGCTAGAAAAAAAAAAAATTTAAAAAAAGGGGGGCGGAGTAGCCAAGTGGTCAGGCACGGGATGCTTGAATCCACCGGCGCGGTCAATTCCCGTCGCGCCCATCACATTTTTTTCAAATTCAAAAACTTTCTATTCTAATATCCACCACCAGTTACGCGACGAAGAATAAAACGATCACTATATTTTTTCTTTCCCGTTCACTACTTCTCTTCCAAGCGCAGATAATCCCAAAGGGGTTGTGGGTTTTTTTCTACCGATTGGGCTCTCCCCTCAAACCGCCCCATGGGATGGTCTATTCAGGGTTCATAACTGACTCCCTTACACAGGACGCTACCACCAACACTTAGATCCGGCTCTAACCCACACACCTTTTTTGGTTCACCCCAACATTACCACCTTGGTCGACTGTTGCTAAGCAGTATGTTTGGATATCAAACGGAACCTCCCCAGATGGTAATCATTAATGGGGCCGATTTACCCTCTTTTGCAATCAGTTTCGCTACATGCATCCTGCTTGCTTATGCTAATTGTTCCACCTTTCCAAAGTGTGATTCTATTTATGGCCCCAGACGGGCGTGCCTAAGGGCATATCGGTTGAAGTAGTTCTTCTTTTATCAATAAACAACCCCTTCCAAACTTTTACAAGTCTTCTTCAAACAGCATACGGCTTTCTAGGATGTTTGATGATATCTAGACAGAGGATCTATATAAATCGTATGATGAAGTACAACATGAGTGGATATCACCCCCCTAGGAATCCAAATCGGCTGAACCCCCCCTCATCATGTATGATCTTCTAAATCCTAGGTCTACCCGTTCCGTCATCGGCTTATGTTCTGCAGGTAGAATTCAGACCGAAGGACTCTATGAAAATTACGCGATACTTCCACATATCTACGGGTAACGTAGGAGACATCTCTCTTTTTCCCCGGGGGGATCTTAATTACCACTGATTAGCTTCAATTCGATCTGACCATCTAACAATTAAATGTGAATAAACCGTCCTCACACCTCTCTTTGAAACAAGGGGCGCTACGGTTCTGGCGTGCTTCAAACAATTTGTATTCTCCATATTACCATATCTCTAGAGTCAATAATTTTCTATGGGACATACTGAACTCAATCACTTGCTGCCGTTACTCAACAGTTTTGTTGAGGTCTATCCGTAGAGTACTCAAATGGATCAGTGATTCGATTTCTAGGTTTCGTCGTAAACCTAATTGTACTTCCAATTACGTAAATCAATAGTTCAAACCGCACTCAAAGGTAGGGCATTTCCCATTGATATCGGAACTTCTGTTACCAGAAAAATGGTATCTCCAATTTATAGCCCCTCTGGGATGTAAAATATCATCTTTCATCATCCCCACATAGTGTATGAGACAAAGTATGCATTTTCGATTAGGGTCGTAATTCTATGGTTACGATCTACCAGATATGTTCTTTTTCATTCCGTCGAAAATCGGATTTTACGGTATAGACGCTTATGACCTCACCTCTATGCCGTGCGGTAATGATTACTCTGGCATTACGACCTTACTCAACGATGCTGTCCATAGATCAAATTATTCGGGATTGGATTTCACTTGACTGTTTTACGGCTCCATTGCGTGTGTGTGCTCGGGGTAGAAGTTTTGTAAAATGTATCGTCCGTTATAAGTATTTTGATTAAGTTTCTTTTCTCTATAGAGGGTGGAATGGAATAACCCGGTGAAGCGTAATGATTACGTATGTAATGCAGTTTGTATGTCCCATAATGAGTCCCCCTTCTTCTACCCTTTCACGGGAGTCGATGACTATTCATAGCTATACCCCCTGACACCAAAGAGAGTTCGACCCAATGTTATTTCGCCTAGTTGATCCTGAAGTCGAACATGAGAAGTTATAGTGATTGTTCCCCAATACCGAATACTCTTGCTGTAACATTTTGTTGTTTTTTTTTTGTTAAAACTGCATATTTGATTCCATCAATAAATCATTTTATCCCTATGAGTTCCTTATCGATGAAGAATTCTCAGGTCTTACTGTTCATATGTATGGTATGAATAACATACAATTCGTTATGTAATGTGATGGAGATGCATTGATCAGAGCCAACCAATGACTATTGAGTTCCCATTCGGTGGCATCCAGCAGGAAATTGAACTCGAAGTTGCCACAATATGAGTGGGCGCTTAACCATTCAGCATGGAGCTAACGGATTTCATCGTATCGTTAAATAATATAGTAAAATAAGGTATATCGTTAATAATAAGTATATCGTAAATAAGTATATCGTAAATACGTATATCGGAAATAAGTATATCGTATAAATAAGTATATCGTAAATAGGTATATCGGTAAAAAGTATATCGTAAATAAGTATATCGTAACTGTATAAATAAGTATAATCGTAAATCAGTTATATCGTACTAAGGTATCGTATAAATAAGTATTCGTAAATAAGGATATCGTATAAATAAGTATATCGTTATAAATAAGTATATCGTAAATTATAAATAAGTATGCGTATAAATAAGTATAGCTGTAAAAATAAGTATATCGTATAAATAAGTATATCGTAAATGTATAAATAACCAATTCAATTGAAAAATAAAATCTGTAGTTGAAATAAAATCTTAGGAGGGATTTATGGGACCGACATCATTCAATTCGGGATGTCGATGATGAGGAGAGATATTGAGACGGATCAAGAATTATTCCATTTCTTAGGATTCGTGGATTTCCAAATACATTTTTTTTCCATCAAGAACGCTTTATGAAACTTTTTGACCCCCGAATTTGGAGTACCCTACTTTCACGTGATTCGCAGGGTTCAACAAGCAATCGATATTTCAGATTCAAAAGGTGTAATCAAAGGTGTAAAGTACTGCTTGTAGTAGTCGGTCTTATATCTGTATTAACACGAAAGTGGTCTCGAAAGAAAAAATCTCTATTTGATGGAGCTTCTTCCTATACCATATGAAATTCACATTGACCCAGAACTGCGAACATTGGAAGAATCTTTTCGGTCTTCACTATCAATAGGTATGTTTCGTTCCTGTATCTTCCAAAAGGAAAGATTTCGAGAGGTGTTTCATGGACCGCCAAGAGAGTACTTGGGGTCCTCCCAAAAATAAAAAGTGTTAATGCCTGAATCTACGGGGTCGCGGTGGTGGAGGAACCGGATGGGGAAACGGATCGGAAAAACGAGGGATTCAGTTGTAAGATATCTAATGAAACAGTAGTGGAGTAGATCTCAGTCAAAAAAAAGAGAAAGGATAGCGACTATCTGGAGTTTCTTTTTGTTTAGCCTATACGGATGATCGATCCGCACGGACATGATGGGAATGTTGCTCGTCTTTTCCGAGGAAGAAGCGAAACATACTCAACTTGATTTGGGACAGCTATTCGAAATCTTTAGGAAAGACCTTGATTTGTGATCTCATGTATGCTTTCGTGAAAAAAGAACATTGAAGGGGAGGGTTCGTCACACAACAAGGGCTGAAGGGCAAACTCTTAATCAAATGATATTGAGCCTGTTTCCAATTCTCGTCTCGAGAAACAGTGGGGTATTCTTGCAAATTGTTGTTCAATTTCATATGTGGCAATGCCCCCCAGATCTCTCGTTAGTGGGGGGAGAATCAGCAACGAAATCGGATTTTTGAGAACGTAGCGAGAGAGGAATTTTGATTTGGTTAGACAATGCGTGTGCGTTGGTAAACAAGGATCGGTGTTTTTAGCAAGGTACGGAATTGGATTGCAAATAGTCAATTATGATTCCACAAGATCTTTTTCGTCAAAGTAAGGGATTCTAGCCAATTGAAAGGATCTTTCTGAATCAACATAGTGCATGCGATCCATTAGAATGAGGTTGCAGAATCTTCCCACATTGATCGATCAAAACAGACATTTCACAACTATAAAAGAAAGATCGACATCCTTCCGGCACCCCCGGATGCTCCCCTTTCTTCAAAAACGGAACGAACCGCGCTAGACCCCCGAATCAGCCCACACCTCGATTCCCGAAATGCCCTTTTGGGATCTTTCCTCAATGTCGCGGCTATTCCCGAACGTAGCGAGAAGCAGAGTGACTAAGCATCTGCTTCCGGAGAAATCGAAGAATTTCTGGGGAATCCTACAAGTCATCGTTCTTTTTCTCGACAGAGGTACAGAATTCATCTGGGTCGAATCCTATTGAGAGGTCCAAGTAGAGATCAGAACAATTGAAGAAAAAAAAAAGATGTTTCTTTGTCCCCTTCCAGGCGATTGCGAAACTAAAGAAATGGTTGATAGAATTCAAGATAATTATGTATTTACAAATACAGTCTCAATTTCTCCTATTAATCAGATCCGGGTGTGATTGGTTCCGAGGAGGAACAGGATATGGACAGTTCCAATAGATTTCATTCTTGAACAAAAAATCAATTTTTTGATTTATTTCATCTATTCCATGACCGAACACAAGGGGATACACGTTACACACGATTTTTTGAATCAGAAGAGAGTTTCAAGAATGGCAGATCTATTCACATCTATCAATAACCGAGCCGGATCTGGTGTATCATATGGATTTGCCTTTTCTAATTGATTCCTACGGTTGGAATCAAAAAAAATTCTTGATGAGGTATTCACTCCAGAGATGAATCGAAAAGAAATCTTTATTGTCTACCTCCTCTTTTTTAGAAGAGAATGAATCTTTTTACGAAGATCAGAAAAAAAATGGTCTCGGATCTACTGCGGAATGATTCGGAAGATCCAAACTAAAAACAGCGTATTTCTATCAACAACATAATGAGGTCAGTCAATCAATATAGATTATCCGAATCTATTCAATCCAAATATACACCTATGGTACATAAAAGGTATTCTAATCGGTCTTTTACTGAATAGATCCGATCGCAACTCGAAATAATGGATTCCAAGGGATCAATAGGAATGATACTCTGAATCATATAACTCTAATGAATAACGAACCCAACATTTATCAGCATTTGGAGACAAAGATTCAGACGAAATGTTTGATCCTCTTTTTTCTCGAACAGAGAGATGCCATTAATCGGATCCCTGATTGTATATAGATACATTGGTCCAATGAGAGCAGAATTTCCAGACAATTTGGAACATTTCGTTTTCTGAACAGAAGACCGGTTTCAGTAGTGTTCGATTTCGGTTACGTATTAATCGCATATTCGATTGATTGGTCCGAGGCTATCGACACAAATTTGTCTAAGTCACTTCGTTCTTTTTGTCCAAGTCACGTTCGTTTCTTTTTGTCCAATCACTTCCCTTTTTGTCCAAGTCACTTTCCTACTCCCCTTTTTGTCCATCACTTCCCCTTTTCTTTGTGATTACGGGAATATCCATCCCCATTCCTAGGTCCGGAGATCCACCAATCCGTGAATTGAAAGTCCCGAATGATCAACTCCGCAATCAGTTGTTAGAATCATAGGTGTTCAAATCGGGGTCATTTGAATACATTGAAACCCTTTTTATTGGAATGATCATGATACTTCCAAAGACCGGAATTCTTTATTCAATGGAGGAACAACTTACCATTTTATGTTTTCAAAAAATACCAGCGTGGATGATTGACTCTTCTATACTATAAATATCGCATAAATCCTTTGAGAACACGGATTTCCTATTTCTCATGATATTCCATGATCTGAGACAATTGGCTGCATCCCGTGAAACCATTCATAGAAGTTCAGTGATATCTTCTTGTTATAAAGACATCGACTACTTCGATTCTGATGATCCAACAATCACGACTTCTGGTTCTATTGTAACAAAAGAATTCCCTTTTTTATGTGGAAAAACCCGTATCAATAATTATGATCTTACATATGGACAATTCCTCACTACCTTGTTCATTCGCAACAAATAGTTTCGTCGTGCGTTCGGGAAAAAAAAACTATTTTTTTTGGAGAGATAGACATTTCACCAATCGAGTCACAGGTATCTACCATATTCATACTAACGATTTTCCACAAAGTGGTGCACAAAACGTATACTGTACAATCTTTCGTTTTCCAATGATCCGAAGCCATTCGTCGGAGAGCTTTTACTCGATCGCAGACATTTCTGAACACCTCTAACAGAGAAACAAAGAGTCAATTTGGAATAACTTGATTTGTCAGCCTCTTTCCTATATTATCTATCTGATGCGAAGGGTAAGAACTTGCATCGTATCTCAGTTTCCAGTCAACAGGGGTGTGATTCACACTCCTTTCTGAGATATTTACCCTCCGGAAAGGTAAAAAAAAACGGAGTCCTTTCTCTAAGACATGCGTTTGAGAACGGCAGAATGTATAGAACCTTTCAACGAGAAGTGCTTGTTCAAATCTCTCCACAATTGAATCTGTTCCAAACAAAATGGCATCCGTTCCAAACATATATGCCATTGGGTTCCTTCACTTCGACAGAGTCAAATATCTAAATTTCAACCCTTTAGATACTTTTTCAGACCCATTGTCGAACTACTACAAGGCCCAAATTTGTATCCATGTTAAATTTGTATCCATTTTTCCGGATATTATGCATTTATCAGATATATCATTGCCAATTCTCAAAGATTCTCACAATGGACTCTGATAATTGATATTCGAGGCGTGTTTACAGAACTTCTTCGTCGAAGAAAGATTCATCGAAATACTGAGTCCACCCGTTCCATTGATTGGACACATCTTAGATCAACAATTGCTCGGGAGTTGAGTCCTCTATTCATCTTTTCCTTCTTCTTGTGCTGGATATCTCGTTCTTATACATCTTCTCTTTGTTTCCCAAGCCTCTATGAGTTACAGACAAAGTTAAAAAGATCAAATCTTATCGCACTGCTTCCCTCATAACATGAATGAGTTTCGAAACTTTTGGATGGGTATCCACATCTGAACTGATTCTTTCTGGTTACGAATCTCGTTTCGAGTTTTTCTGAAACAATTAGGGATTCTCCTGGAAGAAATACGGTGTTTGTGCTTTTTGCTTTGGTGTCAACAGCGATGGTCGCTTGTGGGGTCAAATCAATACATTCTAGGAAGAAATATTTGAATTCACTCTCATCGATCTCATAATATCACTGCAAATCCCATCAATCTCATAGTAGCATACAATCCCACATCGAATCACGTTTTCGAGAATACTAGACATCTAGTCGTACAAGTAAAGAGATCTTTCATTGATAAGACAAAGAAAAAAAAGGTGAACGGTATTGGTTGCTGATAAAATAGAATCCTGGTTCGCAACAGTGATTCGATTGATGATGAAGCAGCGCATTCTTGGTTCGTTTCTCCACCTTCACGACAGCAAAACGGATGATCAAATTCTAATTTGATCTGACTCCCCCCCCCCCCCCCCCCCATAGGATCATTTATCAAAGAATGACTCTGGTTATTCAAATGATTGAACAACCGGATCAATTTACTACGATACTTTAGTTGACAAGTATATACTGATATGGATTTCGAATTGATCTGTGTTTTAGGCAGAAGAACGGATAGTCCGTGCTCATTATCAACAAGACTTAATCACAAACCTCGTGTGGGCTAATAGTTTCATTTCGCATCTCATGGAAAACCCTTTTCGCTCCGCTTCGCCCTATCCCGCTTCTCGGAGTATTTTAGTGATATGTTTCTATAGTGAACTGGACGATCCTCTTGTCAATACCTGCGACCAACCCCTAGGTTCCCTTTCATTACGTCTTTCCGAACAAGTGCCCGGATGACAAGCCTAAAGATTCTTTTATTGAGGATATCGATTTTGATGATAGTGATAGTGACGATATCGAATATTGCCATTATATTGACATATCGATATTGATGATGTGACGATATTGATGAGACCTTGATACGGAGCTGCTAAAGGTATATGCCGCCGAAATAGACCGATTTGATATCACCTTTCATTCGAATTATCAAAGCAATGTCTCCTTGCATAATATGGATTTCCAAAACATTTCATAGATCTGTATCCTGAATGATCCGAATTACTATCCCTCGGTCTATAGAGAACTATCTCTCCAAAGATTGTGAAAGATGTTCCATAGAAATATTCTTGTTAGTGTCTTCGACTCATATCCCAAAAGTGGATCCCTCTCTAATAGCTCCGAATAAATTAAATGCGTCAGTATATACGAAGGCTCTTGTCCGCAACACGAAAGCACGTTTCATTCTTCATATACGAGGGGATTCACTTGTAAAAGAAAATGTTCCATACTAACGCTTGGGGTCCTAACCATGTTCCAATTTACCGAATTTGTACACTTATCAATGAGGCCCTATCATTATTATTACCCATAAGAAATCATTATAGAACTACTACAATTAGAATTAAGCTCTTCATTAGACAAACTGGGGATTTGTCGATCCAGGTAAATCGGATCAGGATCATGGGACCTTTGCTGATCATATAGAAGGCTGTTCACAAATGTACGTCGAAGTAATTGCCCCATAACCTATATCGAGCTAATATGAAGAAGAGATCAGAGGGGATTCTTTTTGTACAAATGTTACTTCGAACTTGAACGTCGCATGACGAAATTAACGATACTTTCTTTCTCTTTTATTTTTCTGCCGGATCGGTCGCCAAGATCTTGGGCTTCACCCGCCTTATAAAAAAACGGATCACTTCGATAGATTCGTTTGAGATGATTCTGCGCTATTCATGGCCTAGAGAAGTAGACGGCGCTCTGGTGTACCCTCCGGACAGAAAAAGATTGCAAGTCATTTGATAATAATCGAGTGCCATTAATTCTTCGGTCGACAGTTTTGATAGATGCAAAACAGATCTTGTTCTATCGTTGATCCGAGATTTCTATATTAAAAATACAACGGATTTTGAAGAAGAGGAGAGTTCGGCGAACTTCAACATATACAGTGGGATTCTTTCAATCACATAGTGGGCTCCTAGAATATGGCGCCCTTGGGCAAACTATTTGATTGTATTGAAAAGCCCACTTTTCTCTATCGGGCCCCGGGGCAAGCGGACTTTTATCATGAGAAGGATGACTTCAAGAGACTGATTCGTATTCTTGCAGAAGGTTAACCATGCAGTACCAGACAACGAGATAGATCTTCCAAAGAACAAGTCTTGTTTCGAGTAGCCATGCATTTGGAACCCTGCGGATCCATTCTTTTTCCTATTCAGAGATCAGCCCTTTGTGCTCTGTGTTTTCGACGTCGAAATTCTTGCAGATGAAGAATGTTCAAGGTGCTTATTACTTCCCAACCAAACTCGTACATCTATTTATAAATGCTGGTTCATCAGAAGCCCAAGAAAGGTACTTCGAATGGTTGATTCATCGCCAGAGATGGCTTTTAGAAGCAACTGTCCATTATCTATGGATCTTTTCTTCTAATACTCCTATCCGAGAGTTATCATTATTTATCAATCTGTTTCCTATCTAACGGACGCTATTGGATCAATACAAAAGACAATGTTGAGAAAGGTATGGCGTGTCTTCTCGGATGAAATAACTTTGATTCATGTACCCTGAGAAAGATTTCCCATTCCTTAGTCGGAAAAGATATTGGCCATGAAAAAGGGATAATTGCACAGGATTGTCCGGGTGGTAGATAGTCGTGGAAACATTTTTGATTCATATTTGGGACCTTAGCTCCATGGAACAAACGGCTACTGCTGAACATGGAAGAATTGCAAATCTTAGATCAACACACTATGTTGATGCTATTAACTGCCTCAACAGAAGTCTGGAACGGCGAACAACCATAGTCTATTACTCACTACATCAAACAATTTTCCATTAATGAACCATTTCAACCATTCGAAAATCAAAAATAAGCATGTCCGATGAAATGCTTGTTGCCTATCTGCTCCAATACCGAAGCATTGGGTTAACTGAATAACTAAAGAAATAGATAGACCTTGCTCTTCGTCTCCGGTCGTGGCTCTTCCTCAATTGGAAGATCCCCCATTGGATAACATATTCCGGTTGACCGAGCCTAATGCTCATTGTTTTTTGTCCGAAGCAAAGAATCCATCCCCGGAGGCCGGTTCGTCCTATTCATATATTCACGACCAATGAGGTACGGGATTCTCGTGCGGTAGGCCCTGGGAGAAGAAGGCCGAATCCAACAAGACTCGGTCGCCACTACTTCTTCTATTCTCTAATTCACCCGACCCCGATCATTTGGAACGTCCATGCCAAAGTCACTGCTGGTAAGTCGCCAATCCCTAAAACGTACTATATAATGACTTTATCTGCTGGGTTATGGTACTGTGTATTTTACCAGATGTTTTTTATCCAATCTACCCTTGTGTATTTTCCTCTGAATCATATACTCGGGGGTTGTGCGGGCGGACGATTTCAAACGGACTCCTCTTCGTTTAGATAGAGAAGATCGCCAAGTTTTCTGATCCCCTGCCGACCCTATTCCAATTCCCACCGCTCGGACTCGGACGTGGTATTGCCGTGAATACTTCGATCAACATCTAAGAGACTCGGTAGATCAATATTGAATAGATCCGAATCTGTTATTGATGCTCATTCAATGCGCCTTCTCAATATTAGGGCTTGAGATGACTCGAACCTCCACGCTCTTTAAGCCACGATATTTTGCATCTCGCGTGTCTACCATTTCACCATCAATGCTCTTGAAAGTGAATCGTATTCCCTAATAGGAATCTATCTAATGTGATATATGGAATAATATGACAAGGTGGAGTGTGGAGTATTTTCTATCGATCGTCTGTCATCTAGGCCCGGTCCGACATCAAATTGCTTCGATTTGAAATTATCCGAGGATACCTATATATATCAAAAAGATGACAATCAACCTTAATTTCTGCGTCTTCAATAGAGCCCAACAAGCATTGACTAGTTACCCATCCGATAGATATGTCAAAAAGCAGGGGTCCGATTACGCCTATTCCTAATCCTAAATAGAATGTAACGACGTATCTCGTCCCTATAACATAGTATCTATTTACATACGCTCGAATGCCCATCCTCATATAAGAGTGATGTCATACCTATTCCTGTCTGGTCCCGGTATTGAATGAACTTATAATCTTATGAGCGAGTCGATTCCATGATTATAAGTTCATAACCCCAGCCCATTCCCATTTTTGGGTTGGGCGGAAACAGTCCTACTAATTCTTTATTCCAGTTGAAAGAGATCTTGAACTAATAATAGACCTATAATCTAACGAGGGTATCCTAGCAATTGCAATCATTGGGTTCATTGATATTCTGGTATGAGCTATATTGCTATCACACATACAGTCTATCATTCGATGGAATTGTTTGATCTTAAAGGAGATCTTCTATAATTTCGCACGTAAGGGGTTATTTCTGATTTCGTCCAGCATAATAACTTGATTTTTTTAGATAATAGTAGATGAAACAACGCTCGTAAGGAAGTCCTATTAAACCAGAAATATATGCCTGCCTGCCATCCACAACCAGAATAGATGAGTTTTCCGGCAAAAAACTGCTAGTGGAGGAGACCTCCTAGGATAAGAGACATAGGGCTGAAGAGAGAGCCAAAACAGAACTTTCGTGTATACTCCTGCATACTCTCGAAGTTATCAGTCCGGTACGTAGACCACATAATACAATGCAACCAAGTTCCTAGATTCATGGAGTATATAGAACGATGCATCCTAGTTTTCATGCTTGCATCATCCATCATTTGAGTCTCCAAACATTATTCCACTAATTACATATCCGATTTGACCCGATGACGAATAGGCAAGCATACTTTTTCATGCTTGTTTGAGTAATAGCAATGGATTCCCAATATCATGCTAAGAATCTAGGATTTCCAGAAGAATATGCCATCGTTTGATGAGATAACAAGATATCGAAATTCGCGTGGCTGAAGTGAAGCAGCTACTTGCGAAGTAACAAAAGAAGCATACGACTTGCGTGGGAGAGTCAAGTCGACAAGACATGGATTCCTCACTCTTTCTCTCTTCAAAACCGTTCCTGAGACTTGCATCTCGCACGGCTCCTAAGTGATAAAAGAAAAAGAGACTCATCTTCGTTCCTTTTTGATACCTTCCTCCGCGTAGGGTATACGACCGAATCCATCGATTTTCAAAAAGGATTCCTAATCCTTAACTGTTCGAGGATCCTTCTCAGTGTTGTGAAGGACTTCACTTGTTCCAATCCTTTCGACCTTGGTTCCGTCGTAGCACGTCAGAAAGATTAGAAATAGAACCATCTATTTGATTCGTTCCGCAATAGCCAGCGATGATCAGCTTAGGGTGATCCTTTTGTCACGGAGCTCCTATTACACTCGTAGTCTCTGAAGGAGGAGAACCAACTATGTAGCATCCTAATCGATAATTCCAAGCATTGTATACGTCATTAGTCCGACCTTTGTATGAATCCCCGTCATAACGAACTTGCAAAATGGTCTGTTTATCTAAGATATTCGTTGTTCCTGACCCTCGCGTCACGTTAATGTTATTTTGAACAAAGATCACAATAAACTTTTGGTAAAAGTTATGTCTGGTCCGAGTGGGATAAAGCATTTCTCATTCTGCCATTCTATGGAGTTTGAAAAATCCAACATCTCAGATATAGATATAGAGTAGGAATTTGTCGACCGAACCGCCTCCTTCGATCCGTCCCATGATTCCTTTGTATGACAAGGGCTGGGGGAAAGCTGAACCCAATTCCTCCAGTGATGGATAAAGCGCAATTGAATTCTGGGGCTTATACATTTGTGGATTGATAAGACCATTCACTATTGCTTGAAGCTCGTCTCCCCCCCCGATGAAACCTATAGCCAAGAGAACCATGAACCGAATAGAAGCGCTTGCCCCACCCATGATTAAATATTTCATATTAGCCGCATTAGACCGTACATCTCTCGTGGTATATCCAGATAATAGTAGGAACATAACTGAAACATTCTGGAGCTACAAAGATAGTTATTAAATCGTTAGCACCACATAAAAACATTCCTCCTAGCTTAGCTGTTAATACGATAACAAAACTCTTTTATGCCATTTCTGTACATTCAATGTACTCTACGATAGAGGATACAATAGAGTTTACATAGTAAAAATAGAAAATTGAAAGGTTCGTTGAAATTGTTCGTTTGGAAATTTCACCGAGCTAATTTATAGGGTTCTTCTCTCCTCGGAATAAAAAAAAAAAGAGGCCGTTATGCTTATTACTAACTTGTTGAAGAGATGAAATAGAACCAAGGTCTATCCTTTTGATCAGAGGTTGAATCGATCATCAGAAGAAGAATTAGGCCAAAAATTTTATACATTCTGGAAATGAACTTCCATGGAAGATAAGCAAAGAACGTTTTCATAAAAATTCTCGTAGAATCGAGAATGAAGTTTTCATTCTGGTCCCATGCCATATCATGATTAGTACGGCATCCAATCTCCGAAAAAGTCCCAATTGTTTCGAACTTTCTATTTTTGGAATGGGATATTTCGGAATCCCACCTGCATGGAGCACCCCTTATTCCCTGATATTTCCATAAGATTCCTCTTTCTTATTCTTAAGCAGCCCCCGGAGAGGCTTAGTTGATCATGCTTTTATGTTTCATCTTTCTTTTCCTTTTGGTTTGTTTCGAGAAAGATATCGTCCGATTCTTTTTCTATTGATTCTTTTCCGATCGAGATGTATGGATCCATGTGTCTATATAGATCCTGTTCATGGATTAACGAAAATGTGCAAAAGCTCTATTTGCCTCTGCCATTCTATGAGTCTCTTCCTTTTTGCGTATGGCATCGCCACTCCCTTTGGCAGCATCTACTAATTCGGAACTTAATTTGAAAGCCATATTTCGACCCGGACGTTTTCGGGATGCCCCTAATAACCAACGAATGGCAAGTGCTTTTCCTTGTGTAGATCCTATTTCAATAGGAACTTGATGGGGGTCTATCCCCTACACGTCTTGCTTTTACTGCTATATCGGGAGTTACTCCACGTATTGCTTGACGTAAAACAGATAGTGGATTTGTTTCTGTCTTTTGTTGAATCTTTTTCATGGCTCGATAGATAATTTGATATCCAAGATTTTTTTTTTCCGTGTTTCAGAATACGGTTAACCACATGTTTAACTATCGATTACGATAAATTGGCTCCGGATTTGTGCAGGTGTTTTCTTCTGGCGTACCTACGGACGTGACATTGGGCGTGAAGAGGTTCAAGATCAGTTTTCTTTTTTATAAGGGCTAAAACCGAATTACTATATTTGGCTTTTTTGACCCCATATTGTAGGTGGATCTCGAAAGATAATTGAAATATCCTCTCCCTCCAGCCGTACATACGACTTTCTATCGAATACGGCTTCCCATAAGAATCTAATATGTATCTATGATATCGAGTATGGAATTCGTTACTCACTTTAAATGATTATTCCGTTCCCTCCTTTTTCCGGCTAGGATTGAATCCTGTATTTTAATAATCCATACGGTCGAGTCTTAGGTTTCCGAACTAGGGTGAATGTAAAAAGAAGTGCGTCAATCAATTGCTATTTAGACTCGGGGGAAAAAAAAAAAAAAACGCTGTTCTACAAAATCGAGTATTTCGAATTGTTTGTTGACACGACAAAGTAGGAAAACCTCTGAAAATGTTCATAATTGGACCTTGGACATATAATAGTTCCGAAATCGAATCTCTTTAGAAAGAACTCTTTGTGTCTCATGGTAGTCCTGCTCCAGTCCCCTTACGAAACTTTTCGTTATTGGGTTAGCCTACACTTCCATGTTTTCTAGCGATTCACATGCATCATCAAATGAATACAAGTGCTTGATTAAGAATCTACAACGCATAGACCGCCCGTTTCGACGATCCTTTTCCGAACAGCATCCTAGGTCCTCCCATGTTAATATCTCACACCGGGTAAATCTTAACCCTTCCTCCGCTTACTAATACTCATAATGTTCTTGTAAATTAATTGCCATACCAGGTATATAATCATGATTTCAAATCCCATGAGGTTAATCGTCCTTCTGGCACGTTTACTTCAAGGCAGCTTTTGGTTTTTGGGGGTGATAGTGGAAAAGTTGAAGATAAGTCCCCCTTACTGTCACGCTACGAAAACCGTATAACATGATCTTTTCACCTCATACACGGCTCCTCGTTCAATTCTTTTCGTTCCGATTAATGGATCCTTTTCTCCTTCGTTCGAGAAATCGCCTCCCTAATTCCACTCCGGGTCCCGAAGAGTAACTAAGACAATTCAGTCACGTTTTCCATGTTCCAAATTGAAACACTTTCCATTTAGATCAAAGGGGAGATTATTCTTTTTACCAAACTAGAGGATCAACACGATCTTATAATAAGAACAAAAATCTTCTCGATCAATCCCCTTGCCCCCTTATTTTTCGAGAATCAGAAAGAATCCTTTTCGAGTTTGAATTTGTTATTTGGAATCTGGGCTCTTCTATCTTCTACTTATTTTGAATTCTACTTATTTTTTTTTGCTTTATTTTCTTTCTTTCATTTCGATTTTCCTTTCCCTCTCTTTTCTTTTTTATCCCTTCTCATTCCTTAAGTTTCCCATGGTTTGTTGATCCTGTTAGAATCTGACCATTTTCTGCATCGATCGAAGGTCCGACATACATCGATTGTATTTTTCGATCAAAACAAAAAAATACTATGTTGAATCTTCGGTTTTTTTCCGTGCTGTCCTTCTAGTCGCGCGTGATACCCCAGCGTTTGAATCAATGAGAGAACCTTTTCTCCTTCTGTATGATCGATAATTATTACATGCCAATTCCTTCCCTATACTCCCAAGGAAAATCCCGAATTGGATCCAAACTTGACCGGGTTAGTGTGAGCTTATCCCATGCGTGATGCACGCTTCAAATAGAATTCATTTTCTGAAAGATCCTGGCTTCGTGCTTTAGTGAGTCTTCCAGATCCTTTCGCTGACCTATGTTGTGTTGAAGGATATCCATATGATCCGATCGTTGCGTAAGGCCCGCGGTATCAATTGAACCGGGGCAAGTATAAAGACAAGACGTTTTTTTTTCTATTATATATTATATTAGTATTAGTTTTGATCCCGTTCGGGATTATATTATATTAAGGTAGGATCCCTGTTTCGGTGATTCCTTTCTTCCGTGATGAACTGTTGGCACAGTCCTACATTTTGTCTCTGTGGACCGAGGAGAAAGGGGGCTCCGCGGGAAGAGGGTTGTACCGTGAGAGAAGCAAGGAGGTCAACTGCTTCAAATATACAGAACATGGATTCTGGCAATGCAATGGAGTTGGAACCCTCAGGCCGATCCGATGAATCATTCTTTCCACAGAGGTAAATCTTGTCCGCTGGCAAGAGGAAGTAAGTTACAATTCTTGTCTCGGTAGACATGTATTTCTATTACTATGAAAATTAATATTTCTATAACTATGAAATTAATATTTCTATAACTATTGAAATTACTAAATGAAAATGAAGTAGTTTTAATGGGTGGGGTGGGGGTTACCATTATCCTTTTTCTGTATTATTCCTAAGAAAAGGAATTTGGGTCCCAGTGTATTTTTCGAGTTCTCAAAAAAGGGTGGGGAAAACACATATGAACTCCTTGATGGAAATTGAAAAGAATGTCGTCCAGTTTCCTTCGGAAAATGGTAAGATCTTTGCGCAAGAAGAAGGGGTGATCTATACCTCTTGACTTGGTTCTAGCTTCCCCTCTTTTTTTTTTAACAATACCTGAGTCGGTTCTTTCTTCTTCTCTACCGTATCGAATAGAACATGCTGAACAAAATCATCCTTCAGGTAAAACCTCGCTCTGCTCGATTTAGATCGGGAAAATCGTACGGCGTTTAAATGAACCATGTGCTATGGCTCGAATCGGTAGTCAATCCTATTTCCGAATCGGAGCAGTTGACAAGTGAAGTCCATTTTTCCCATTATTTTCTATCCATACCCATTATTTTACTATCCATAATTAGTGCCGAAAAGAAGGCCCGGCCCAAGTTGTTTCAGGAATCTGGCGTTGAGTTTCTAAACCCTTTGCCTTAGGATTAGTTAGTTCTATTTTCTTCTCGATGGTACCGGGAAGGGATATAACTCCGTTATAGTGTCCCCCTTGACGTGGTGGAGTCATCAGTTTCGAAGCCTTGATTATCCCTAACCCACTGTAAGTTTTTTCTATTTTGACTTGCTCCCACCGCCGTGATCCGAACGAATGATAGAAGCTTGTGGGATTGACGTGATAGGGTAGGATGACTATATTGCTGGTAGCGAACTCCAGGCTATTGAACGCATGGATACACGTTATGCCTTAGAATGAAAGAGATTCCGAATCAGCTTTGTCTACGAACAAGGAAGCGATGAGTAATGCAACTATGATCGCAGGGAGAGTTTCGATCTCTGGCTCGATGAACGCCTGTCGGCATGGCTTAACACATGCACGTCGTAAACGGGAAGTGGTGTTTTTTCCAGTGGCGGACTGGTGAGCTAAGCGCGTAAAACCTGCCCTTGGGAGGGGAACACAACCTGTAAACGGTTTTGTTTTTTTGCTAATACCCCTTAGGCTGAGGAGCAAAATGAGGAATCCGCCCGAGGAGGGGCTTGTCGTCTGATTAGCTTAGTTTGGTGAGGTAATAGCTTACCAAGGCGATTATCAGTAGCTGTCCGAGAGGATGATCAGCCACACTGGGACTGAGACCGGCCCCAGACTCCTACGTGAGGCAGGCATGGTAATTTTTCCGCAATGGGCGAAAGCCTACGGGAGCAATGCCGCGTGGAGTAGAAGGCCACCGTTCGTGAACTTCTTTTCTCGGAGAAGAAACAATGACGGTATCTGAGGAATACAGCAATCGGCGACTCTGTGCCAGCAGCCGCGGTAAGACAGAGATGCCCGCGTTATCCGGAATGATTGGCGTAAGCTCTGTAGGTGGCTTTTCAGTCCGCGTCAAATCCCAGGCTCAACCCTGGACAGCGGCGGTGTAACTCCCAGCTGGATTACGGTATGGGCAGAGGGAATTTCCGTCCGGGTAGCGTGAAATGCGTAGAGATCGAAAGACCACCCACGGCGAAAGCCTTGCTGGGCCGACACTGACATTATAGACAAAGCTAAGGAGCAAATGGGATTATATACCCTCAGTAGTCCGATGCCGTAAACGAGGGATTACTAGTCGCTGTGCGTATCGACCCGTGCAGTGCTGTAGCTAACAGCTTTAAGTATCCGCCTGGGGAGTACTTTTTCGCAAAATGAAACTCAAATAGTTACTGGTGCCCGCACAACTGTGAGCATTGGTTTAATTATGCAAAGGAACAGAACCTACCAGGGCTTGACATGCCGTGAATCCTCTTGAAGAGAGGGGGCCTTCGGACGCGGAGGACACAGGTGGTTGCATGCTGTCGTCAGCTCGGTGCCGTTAAGGTGTTGGTTACAGTACCTCAAACGAGCGCAACCCGCGTGTTTAGAGTGGCCAACCATTGAGTTTTGTAACCCTGAACATACTGCCGGTGATAGCCGGAGGAATGGGGATGACTCAAGTCAATCAGGCCCCTTAGGCCCTGGGCGACACAGCTTGCTACCTTCCGGGACAAAAGGTCGCGATCCCGCGAGGGTGCTATACCCCAAAAACCCGTCCTCATTTCGGATTGGTCAGGCGCACAACGCGCCTTCATGAATCCGGAATCGCTGTTAATCGCCGGTCAGCCCCTACTGCGGGAATTCGTTCCCGGGCCTTGTACACACACCGCCCGTCACACTATTGGAGCTGGCCATGCCCGAATTCTACCTTAACCTCCAGTAGGTGGATGCCGAAGTCGGGGCTAGTGACTGGATGTGAAGTCGTAACAATGTACGTACTGTAGGTGCGCTGGATCACCTCCTTTTCAGGAGAGCTAAGCTTATGCTTGTTGGGTAGTTTGGTTTGACGACTGCTTCACCCCAAAAAAAAGCGAGCTACGTCCTGATCTAAGCTAAGCTGGATCTGGAAGTCTCTTCGTTTTCTCGGACGGTGAAGTAACCACTCATTACCTTATTATCCTAGGGTCTGGAACAAGTTAGTTGATATGAATCCCCTTTTTTTCGTCCCCCAGTCCCTCCCGTGTGGCGACATGGGGACGTAAAAAGGGAAAGAGAGGGATGGTTTTTTTCCTCGTTTTTTGGCATAGCAGGCCTCCCCTGTGAGGCCCCACAACGCGGCTAATTAGCTCAGTTGGTTAGAGCGGTCCCCTGATAATGTGCGTGTTTGAGCTGGGCTGTGAGGCTCTCGCCACTGATGTTTCAATGTGCTCATGCAGCGCCTGACCCCGGAGATGTGGGAATCATCCAAGGCACATGAGCATGGTCTCCTCCTGTTCGAATCGGAGTTTTGAAACCAACTTCGCCTCAGGAGGATAGATGGGCGAGTCCAGTTGAGATCCAATGTAGATCTAACTTTCTATTTCACTCGTGGGATCCGGGCGTTCCGGGGGACCACCACGGCTCCGCTCTTCTCGGAATCATACCTCCCTTATCAGTGTATGACGCTATCCTCTCGAGCACCGGTTTTTAGGTCCTGGGGCCTCAATGTAAAATGGAGCACCTAACAAAAAAAAAACAACGGTAAAATGGAGCACCTAACACCGCATCTTCACAGACCAAGAACTACGAGATCGCCCCCTTTCAATTCCTGGGGTGACGGCGGATCGTACCATTCGAGCCTTTTTTTTTCATGCTTTTCCCGTAGGTCTGGAAAAGCGCATCAATAGGATTTCCTAATCCTCCCTTCCCGAAAGGAAGAAACGTGAAATTCTTTTTCCTTTCCGCGGGACCAGGAATTGGATGCTCGCCATAAGAAGAATGCTTGGGTCATAATAACTCACCTTCTTGGTCTTCGACCCCCTCGTCACTACTAGCGCCCCCCGATCAGTGCAATGGATGTTGTCTATTTATCTATCTCTTGCTCGAATGGGAGCAGGTTTGACAAAGGATCTAGAGTGTCTAGGTTGGCCGGGAGGGTCTCTTACGCCTTCTTTTTTCTTCCCATCGTAGTGTATTTCACAAGGACTTGTCAGGGAAGGGAGAAGGGGGAACAAGCACACTTGAAAAAAACAAAGGAGCGCAGTACAACGGAGATTTGTATGCTGCTTCGTGGGCGGAATAAATCGCTCCGCTGAAAAAGCATCTTTTATTCTCTCTCAATTGGTTGGATCGTAGGTGCTCTGATTTACTTCCCCGGTCGAGGGTCTCTGTTTCAAGTCCAGATGGCCCGCTGCGCTCAGGGAAAAGATAGAAGAGCATCTGCTCTTTCATGCAGCATACTCCACTTGGCTCGGGTGGATATAGCTCAGTTGGTATAGCTCCGCTCTTGCAATTGGGTCGTTGCGATTACGGGTTGGATGTCTAATTGTCCCAGGGGGTATGGGGGGGATAGTATCTTGGGGGGGGGGGGGGGGGTACCTGAACCGGTGGCTCACTTTTTCTAAGTAATGTGGAAGAGGACCGAAACATGCCCACTGAAAGCTCTACTGAGACAACGTATGGGCTTCAAGAACGTAGAGGATGTAGGATGGGCAGTGGGTCAGATCTATTATGGGATCGTACATGGACGAGAGTTGGAGGTCGGGGCGGCTCTCCTAGGGTTCCCCGTTCCCGTCATCTGGATCCCTGGGGAATATGATCAAGTTGGCCCTTGCGAACGCTTTATGCCCTAATCTCCCTTCAACCCGTTGAGTCGAAATGTGCAAAAAGAAGTGCAATCCATGGACCGACCCCATCGTCTCCACCCCGTAGGACCTACGAGACACCCAGACGCCTTCGGCATCCAGGGGTTCACGGACCGCTAGACCCTGTTCACGAAGTGGAACGCATTAGCTGTCCGCTCTCCGGTGGGCGTAAGTGTCGGAGAGGGACTCACTCGTTCTTAAAACCAGGCATTCTTAAAGACCAAAGAGTCGTGCGGAAAAAGGGGGAGAGCTCCCGTCCTGTGTTCTCCTGTAGCTGATTCTGCCGGAACCACAGAATCCTTAGAAATGGAGCCAACGCAGCACACCTTTTGAGATTTTGATACGGAGTTTGCCTTGGAGATCACAGTACATGACAGTTGTAACGTGGTCGGGGGAGTTTATTGTCTATCGTTGGCCTCTATTTAGAAATTAGTCCGGGAGGCCTGAGAGCGGTGGTTTACCCTGTGGCTGATGTCAGCGGTTCGTTCGCCTATCTCCAGCCAGTGGACTTAGCTTATACGATTATATCACCAATCGCAGTTCGATTATGATTTATCCATTCATGGACTTTGCATAAGATCCTTTATTTAGCATCACCTTAGATGGCATAGCCTAACTTTAATGGCGATGTTCAAACGAGGAAGGCTTACGGGGATACCTATGCACCCAGATGACGAGGAAGGGCGTGCAAGCGACGAATGCTTCGGGGAGTTGAAAATAAGCATAGATTCCGAGATTCCGAATAGGTCACCTTTGAACTGCTGCTGAATCCAGGCTTTCATTTCATTGCCTTTGTAGCTCAGGCGACTTGATGTTGATACTGCCTTTTAATCCGCAAAGCTTATGGATACTCTTCCATCTATGAGGTTCCTGCTCCTGACCTCCGATGGTTGCATAGGGATTGTGTCCTGTGCCGTCCTGATGACCAGTCCCTTCCTTGCAGTTCTGCTGCAGAATACCTTCGTCCTGGTAGTGCTCGGACGCCTGGCTGGTGGGTACTCCACCACCCCTGAAATTTCATAAGCGAAATGCGGACATTTCGGGGTATTGGAAAGTCGCCCTACCCTGCCTCTGGTGATTAGCAGGTTTGCTTCACCATTTTGCCATGTATCATATCCTTTAGTGAGGATCGATAGTTGTATATTTCGTAGAAGTCCCGATGATCATCATGGTATCGGGAATTACGTGACTA